>WYDI02001340.1:0-16415 GCA_009867235.2 Psittacus erithacus
AAAGTGGAACTTGCTTATCACTCATATTGAGTCGTCGCTTGATTCCCCGCGTCGTCAGCCCACCTTAGCTTGCAACATTAGAAGACTGCTGTAAAGTCTCCCCTGAGTCTTCTCTTCTCTGGGTTGAAAAACCGCAGCTCTCTCAGCCTGTCTTCACGGGAGAAGGTGCTCCATCCCTCTCATCATCTTTGCGGCCTCCTTTGGATTTCCTCAAGCATGTCCCCATCCCTCTTGTGCTGGGGCTCCCAGAGCTGGATGCAGTATTGAGGAAGGGTCTCGTGAGAGTGGAGTAGAGGAGGAGAATCACTTCATCCCCCTGATGGTCACGCTGCTTTTGATGCAGCCTAGGATTTGGTTTGATTTCTGTGGTGCAAGTGTGCACTGCTTGGTCATGTTGGGCTTCTCATCAACAGAGACCCCCAAGTCCTCCTCCTCAAGGCTGAAATGTTTAATGCTTTCTTTTGTTTCTCCCTAGAAACCACTCTGTATTTGATATTTGCAGTCTTTTTATCTCTCCCTTTTCTCTGGCTCACTTACTTAAGCTTTTTTAAAGGAAAGACTATCATCTGATTAAGCAGCACTAAACAAAGGAATTCATGCTGATTCAATCAGTACCTGGTTAACTAGGCTTAAAAAAGAAAAGCATGAGTTTTACTCTGTTTGGACCAGCAGTTTATTTTATATGAGCCATTCAGACTATTTTTTCTGAAGCAGCTTTGTTGTCTATAGTTACAATGCATGAGTAAAATGATATGACCAAAGAGTTTCTGTCTAGAAAAGTATGAATTCCTTCTCCCTATCCTTTCCTGCCATCCTCACCTCCTTTCCAAGCCTTGTCTCCAAGAAGTAAATTAATACTAGTTAATAGCCACTCATGTCTAAAATAATGGAAGTAGAATAGCAATAATGCTTTTGTGCAGAACTGAGCCTACATTTCTTCACTCTACACATAGTCTTTGGAAGGCATATGTTTAACCAGCTTTGATTATGTTAGCACCCTTTCCTCCCCACCACATCATCAAAATTTGGAGGGCGGAGGGGGCAATGCTTCTTCTGTCATTTACTGTTCTATTATTTTCAGAGGTATCTAGTGCAATGACTGGAAAGTGAATGACTTAGATTCATTTAGCCTAAAACTGCATCTCTATGCTTCAGTGCTAAGGCCCTTAATATGTGTTTCATGTAACTGTATTCTATACTGATAGATAAACAGCAGATAAATACACAGAGATGCAGGCATGGCATTTGTGTGGTCTCACAGATGTTATGTATATGTAAGTATATGTATGTGCATGCATATGCATATGTATGTAGGTATGTGTATATCTCTTTATCTGTATCTAAATATCTAGAAATAGATAGATAGATAGATAAAATGACATAAATCATAAAATCATAGGATCATAGAATCATTAGGGTTGGAAAGGACCTTAAGATTTTTCCAGCCCCCTTGCCATGGGCAGGGACACCTCACACTAAACCATGTCACTCAAGACTCCATCCAACCTGGCCTTGAACACTTCCAGAGATAGAGCATTTACCACGTCTCTGGACAATCTGTTCCAGTGCTTCACCACCCTCATAATAAAGAATTTCTTCCTTATATCTAACCTGAACTTCCCCTGTTTAAGTTTGAACCCGTTACCCATTGTCCTATCACTACAGTCCCTAATGAAGAGTCCCTCCCAAGCATTCTTGTAGGCCCCTTTCAGATACTGGAAGGCTGCTATGAGGTCTCCATCAGCTTCTCTTCCCCAGGTTGAACAGCCCCAACTTTCTCAGTCTGTCTTCATACGGGAGGTGCTCCAGTCCCCTGATCATCCTTGTGGCCTTCCTCTGGACTTGTTCCAACAGTTCCATGTCCTTTTTATGTTGAAGACACCAGAACTGCACACAATACTCCCAAGTGAGGTCTCACAAGAGCAGAGTAGAGGGGCAGGATCACCTCATTTGACCTGCTGATCACACTTCTTTTGATGAAGCCCAGGTCACAGTTGGCTTTCTGGGCTATGAGTGCCAAATACATAAGGCCAAAACATAAATCAGGGGAGTTAGCTCCTTTTTCTTCACCAACTATCAGAAACAGAAGAAACATTTATGCTAATGTAGACTTTCACATATTCATGCAGGCTGTCAGAGAAGCATGGAAAGTTTAACCTTCTCATTTGCCAGAATGAGTCTATGATGTCAAGCTTGATGCTGCCTTGCAAGTGCAGCATATGCTTTGCCCTTAGGTTGCTCTATGAACTCACAAATTATAACCTGATAATCAGGTATTATTAATGTCAGCAGTCTAGCAATAGATCAACTCAGAAGAAAGACAGTTAGCCAAGAGTGTGGTTGTATGATGTGATAAATATGGACAATCACTCACTTTAGGTTGAATGAAAATTGTGTACTGTGCAATGAAGTCCTTTACATAGTTTCAAATCAGAGCATCAGTAAACACTGCATAACCTCTTGTCTTCTAAAAAGTTAACTTTTTTTGAGCTATGTAGATATGCCTTGCTGGTTTTCAAGGTCTCCTGACACACAGCACTGAAAGAAAAGGAAAGCTGTAATGAAGATTCAGTATAAATTTCACTGCAGAGCCATTCAGTCATTTTGAAGGCTTAAACCAAAGCTTTACATGTTGAAGTTCGGAAGAACTATCAAGAACTATCCTCCAGTGACTTTTATATCTTTTATACGTTGCCATTTGAGAAACAAGATGAAACATCTTGTTTTGTTTATTCTTATGAGCCTTTCTGTTTGATAGCTTCTCTTCAGAGCACGTTCTCCATTCTTGGTAATACGATGCTTGCACATTAAGTTTCTGAAGGGAGGGAAGGCAGTCAGCAGGCAGCTCTGGAAGGAAGATACTGAGTACACCCTGATAATGACACAAATGCTTCAGAGGTCTGAAGTAATGAGACCCCGAGGGCTGATGCTAAGAAATCATGGGAGGGAAACCCTCAAGCAAAGCTTATATTTCATGACTTCCTCATCCACTGATAAAGTAAGATGAATCTGTTAGCCTGGTAGAGTGACCCTTCCACTATGTCATCCTAGAGTTTGCTGTAGCTCCAAAGAAGGTCACAGAGAAGTTTTATTTTTAGGGCCAAACCAGCAGAAGATCTCAATCTAGAGGCTGCTGGTGAACAAAATTACTAGTGAGGTGATGTAGCTCTCAATTGACATACCTCAATAAGCTACAGAGGAGAAAATCAAACAGACCTCAACCATTACTTCTGCGGGGTTTGGTAATTCTGCTGCTACACCTTGTCTTTTATCAATGGGTTATAGTAAGTGCTATGAGGAAGATGGTTGTTGAAGAGGCCAATCGATCAATTTCTCACAGCCTTTGAAGTTACTTATTAGGAATTTTCAGGCCTCGATTCCTAAAAATGTTTTCTGAGTTATGATGGCAGAGATTAATGAATTACCGGAATGTCTGTCTGTATGACAGGAGTGTCAAGATCGGCGTTAGTACCTCCTCAGTGAGTTCATTCAGTTTGGCATTTTCATGCTTAGTTTAATCACAAATACACAAAGTAGAATGGAATCATCAGATTGTCCTGAAAGATAATTCAAATTACTCAGTATTCTAGATAACAGTTCATGAGTCATTGGAATTATTCCAGATATCAGTAAATAAAACTATATTCATTGTAGAAAAGTGTTTAATGCGAGGAAATACTTCCTGGATAAATAATTTTATATGCCTCCCAAATTCCATTAAGCATGTTTACCATTTGAAGTAAATCCTGGTAAAACCTAAAAAAAACCCCAAAAACGAGTGACAGGAGATGATGGACCAGTTGTGACTGAGGATTATTTACAAATGAGTTGGTAGGATAGAAAAGGGGATATTCCAGCAAGATTGCAAATTGGGCTGATTATCAGAAAACTCATTTTTATCTGAAATGTCAGTTGTTACATTTAGCTTGTGGTATAGCATACGGGTTTTCTAATAGCTTGGTCTGTATTGCATTAGCTGTCAGTTTCAAAGGAAAAGTCAGCTAAGAGGATCATTTATGTTACAAGAGTTCTTGCAAGAGGCAGTGACCTCTTGTCTGCTGATCTCATAGTCAGCATTTGTTTTCTAAAGCACTTCCAATGGCAAAAGAGCTCAATAGTAAATACCAAGAAACCGCTTGCTAAAAGTGTGTGTTCCTAAATAAATCAGAATATTTGGGAGCACTGATATATGATAGCTGGCCCTAGCATTTTGGTTATGTATTCAAGGCTGATGCTGCTAGCGAAGCCTCAGTGCTCAAAACACTGACATCGTATCTTCCATCGTTACTATGGCTTTCCAATATTTCTAGTGTATGGCTTTTTAAGGCAGTCAGAAAAAGATACTTCTGACATTTAGTTAATTCAAATACTCTTTGTCAAGCATTTGTGAGTATACTAACATATTCAAGTCTTAATCTGTGAGCAACTGTTTTCCCAGGTTTTTTTCATTAAGTTTTTTTCATGTGTTTTGGTATTCAGAAAGCATTGACTTAAAATATTGAACCTCTCCAGAGCACAGGGAGTTTTGGCAGTGAAGTATAGCTGGAAGAACATATGTCCACAGTTAACATTTTGAGCGCGTAACCCCAGATAAACAAACCATTGTTTTTTCTACTGAGTCAACCAAATGGCCTCCTCTCTGCGTATATTACAAATGCTAGCTACTTGCAATTTGTATTTATTGCTTTGCTTCTTGTATTCCAAACTCCATATGTAAGACTTTATTGTTGACACATTTTCCTTGTCTGCAGCTGAATCTTCTCAGGGCATTCGTTTATTTCTTTTTCTTCTAATTTTTTTTAAAATATGTTCGCTAATCTAAAAATATTTTAACTGCCAATTGCCAAGTGTCTTTTTAAATAAAATCTTATAAAAAGGGGTTGATAAAAAAAAGAGTTCACTACATCATTCTGAAATTATTTATATATTTAACACAGCTTTTCTCTATACTGACAGAAAAAAAGGGTCTTCCACTCAGCCTGCTCTGTCTGTAAATACAATTTTATAAATAAATTGGAGCTGTTCTCCCTTATGTTGGGAATAGTATATTAAACCTTTGCTTTTCACTGGATCACTGCCACTTCATTTCTTGACACCAACCAATCACTCTTGTTATGGAAATGAGATCATAACTGGGCAAAACTTATTTCACACTCATCCAAAGTTCAGAGAAAAAAAATGTCAGCCCTTATATTAAGGTTCTGAAAATAAACTGGTTATCTGTTGCCAGTTTAACTTAAGGGAAAATGGGATTTAGTGCTGAATGGATGCAAGTCCTGGTATTTGAGTCAACACAGGGGTTTGTTTGACTGTAGATATGCAGATTCAAAATCTCCATTAGAAAAAAAAAACAAACAAAAAACCAAACCTGATGACAAGCTGGAAGTTGTATGTTACTCAAGCTATCATAGCTTACTTCAAGGATGGGCGTATCAGAAGGAGAAACTGCCAGACATAGACTGCTTGATGGAGCTCAACTTATGTCCATTGAGACCTATGTCTCTAAACAGATCTGCAAAAGTGCTGTAGACCTGTGTTTATTCTTAGACTGGAACATTTCCAGGGTGATAAGATACTCTCAGCCATACCAAACGTTGACATCTTCATGTTGGTTTTCGGAGATAATCACTGACCTGTGACTGATTTTTTCTCAGGTTGGGATTGACTAGGATCCTGGATATGATGTTTGCCAATGATTAAGAATCTATGCAGGTGCTCCTAACTTCCTTTTACACAACTGAAGTTGAGTGAGATCAACTCCATCCTTAGTGCAAAATCTTGGATCTAAGAAATCCAACCTGCTAATGTTCAGGCCCTATAAAACCAAGCCACAGGTAGCTGGGATGTAATTGAAGAATATTCAGTACTAACTCCTGGGGTATGAGTTGCAAATTATGAGTGCGCTCTTTAGCCCCATATTAATAAATGGCTTACTATGTATTAATATATGCTTATGTTGCCACATAGCCAATGCTTAGTTAAAAGGAAAACAATATAGTAGTAATGCAGAAGAAAGACAGCCTGGACAGTAAAAATGAGTGCTAACCAGAAAACTGCTGTCATCCTTCCTGAATACCTCAGTGCCTGCTCCTTCATTTATTCTTGCTGTTATGTACAAACTGAATCTGGAAGAAAGAGTGGCATCACAGAAGATATCACAGCTCAACACACACCCTGCATTCAGCTTTGTGAAAAATAAACTTTTTGCCTTAATTTGAAATAAAAATGGATTTTGCCATCCTAAAAGATTGATCAGCATCTTACATGATTTTAAGTCTTTATCTGTTGCCAATTAAACTTGAAGAAAGATGGGATTCAGTGCTGAATGGATGCAGGTCCTGGTATTTTCGTCTTGACATTTGGGGGTTTTTTTGACTCTAGATATGCAGATTCAAAATCTCCATTATTTTCAATAATAACTGATGGTTCTGGTGATGAGCTTATTGTATCCAAAGGAAAACCTCTTCCTTGTTCATTCAGCAAGGTAAGCATGGAGTTAAAGAATGGTAAGATTATTTTGGACAGTTGTGTGATAGTCGGAACTGCTTGTTATAAGCCATCCAGTGACCTTGGCCTTCACTGTCAGGTACAAAATTCAAGAGTTTCTTTGCACTGCTGCTAGAAGAAATACTTTTGTTCACAAAGGGCAAAGGCGTGTTGCAGCGTTGACTTCAGGGAATCTGTTTGACCCCACGTGTTTTCTTTGCAAAGGTCATCTGACTCTTCTTATGTTCACAACTGTTGACATCAATCAGCCTTTGATTTGCTTAGAAAGGTCAGCCTTAACTGGACCAGATCAAGAAGCGTCTCTGAAGCTGTGATGCTTGCTTGCAGGCACAGGTGTAGTCATGCTAGCAGGGACTGTGCTGAAAGGCTTTTGATAGCAACTGTTCTCCTCTCTGCAGAAGGGTTGAACACAGTTTCTATGCTGTAAAGACCTGTAAATCAGACATACAGGACAGCAGGGCTACTTACCTTCACTGGCTGGTCTTAATGAAGTTTGTCATCAAAAAATATCAAGCCTTGCTACAAGCCAGGTGAAGGATTTACATATCAGAGAGACCTACTTAAAAGGAAAACTAGTAAGCAAGTTGCTTGTAACTTGCGAGCTACAAGCAACTCCCAGAGGAGCAATTAAGCATAATTTCTTAGAGTGTTTAAGGATCTAAAATAGGATGCCTCAGCTGTGTATCCATGCCACTGACAGCAGTGCTACTCTGCTACCTCAAGGCTGGTATCTGTTAAAGTTACCAAAGGATTTCTTACACTTAAAGTACAGTTCTGAGCAAAAGTACATCACAAAGATTCAGCAGGTTGCTCAGTTTCACCTTGCACATTTCATGCTTTAGTTAGAAAAGCTGGTGGTCCTGTTTGCACGAAACAACTACCAACATAGCGGTTAGTGAGAGGGGCAAGAGAAAGTAACAGCATGTGTTCAGGCTGTAAGATGAATTAGGGTTTCTCCTTTATAGCTTTAACTCATTATGCGTCATATATCAAAACATATGTATAAAGAAAACTAAGTAAGTATATATAGTGTGCATATATAAATGTATATATACATATATATATATATACACACACATGCTACAAAAAAGGAAAACGGCTTCAAATGAACCTGCTCCTTTCACCATTCTGGAGAAACTACATTTCCAAACATTTCTTAGTGAGACATTTTAGAAGCATATTGATGAACTAAACTTATAAATTCATCTGAAAAAGCAAGATTTTGACATATTATATATACCATGTTCATCAATTACATGCAGAGTAAGACACTGGCACCAGGAAAAGTTGATCACAGATAATGGAACTCAATCTTCTTAACTGCAGGGTTGGACACACAAAACATGGTGAAACTGTAGCTATTCTTTCAAAGCTGAGGAATTCAACAAGCAGGGAAAGAAGGATCAAAAGAAATCTTTTTTGGTTAGCTGTCTAAAAACAGGGTTTCAGGCTATGTTAAAAAATGTTATCAAATCACTGACTACAATTATCACAGATCCAGGTAAACTGTAGGATCACACAGCCCATTCCTTCCTCCTGACAGATCTATAACATTTCCTTATTTATATTTACAGATGTTTTACTCTTGCCAATGTTCAAATGTCACATTCAGGAAATCTTCCCTCCAAATTTAAACCTGGATTCTTTAAGTAAAAGATTGTTGTAATATAATAAATTAACATAAAAACTTTAAATATTTAGTCAAGTAGTATTTTAAATGGTTTTCATGGTTTTGTAGACTAAAGAATAGAGAATTATCTTCCCTAAGCTGAAATGCCACAACTTTGCAGCAAAAAATTGCTGCCAACCTGTGCTGGCATGCTGCACAATTGAGGGACAGCTTTCCTACAAAGCTGACTTATAAAGTACTACACATCAAATAGCAGATGGAGAGCATCACAGGTTTTTTCATGTGGATAGAACAAAGTCAGCTGGAATGGAAAGCACTTTTAATAATTATTACTTTTAATGACTTACTAATTATATCTAGAAAGAGCAAATGATTCAGGGGGCATTCATTTAAGAAATGTTCACCTGTGGTCATGTTTTGCAAAGCATCAGTTTGCCAAGAGTGTAACAGAAAAAGGACTGAAGATTAGACATCATCCTGTGGTGTCCCATCTCCCAGTCTGATTGGAAACCCTGACCTGTGCTGAAGCCAAACTAAGATAGTCTTCTGGGTGAGCATGAATAGAGTAAACTAAGACTTCCTCCACTTCCATAAGCAAATTCTGGTATCAGCTGTCACTTGAGCCATAGAGATAAGTAGAAGGAAGAACAAAAGGAATGTAATGGAAAATACGAGTGTTTATGTGTACAGATGTGGATCACTGGACCATGAATTTCTACGAGGATACTTTAAAAGACATCTGTAGCTCTAAGGGTATGACTTCTATTTTCAAATGAACCAGCAATTCAAGCCTTTAACAAATTGATCACAATTGTTTCTCTGTTAAATCCCTTTAAGCCCCTTCAAGCACTAGCTTGAGAAGAAATTAAGCATAAATCTTAATCTCCATACTGTTTCCTACTGCCCCCCTTCTTGAGAAATGTAGTGAGCAGCTGTACATGTGTAAGTGTATATGTAACGATGCGTAATGAACATGCAGTACATGATATACACTTACCTATCTATCTCTTTGTCTGTCTATCTGTCTCTCTGCCCATCTATCTATCTATAACGTCCTTTAAGAAAAAAAGCAAAAATTAATTTGGCTGCTCCAAATAAAATCAACTTTGAAGGAAGATCATTATCTTCTTTTTCTGAGCAGTTCATTCTATGCTGAGCTTCATACTTCCAAAGGAACAGAGGTACTATTAATCAGGATATTCCACAACAGATCACCTTCAGATGTTAAATGAACTGTTGATGGGAAAAAAAATGAAGGGAATATAAACTACCATTGCTTAAATGTTTATTGATCATGCAAAACCTTTCCACTTTTCCTGGAAGAGATCTAATAAATAGATCTCCGGGACAGATGAAAAACACAGATAAATGGTAACATTAGCTCTCCTATTTCACCTAATTGAAATCTGTATAAATGAGACCAAACTAGAAAGCAAGGTTGCTTGCTTGCCAAGGGTTCTAGAATAAATAACACTGCAGAAGACAGAAATACGGAACATGAGGAATAGAATGACTGTTCTGCATGTACAGAATTCTTACTCCTATCTGCACTTCTGCAAAAGTTGCATACTTTGGTCCTGAATATGAAAACTGTAAACTAGATAACATCTGTGACTGTAAGGATCCTAAAACCACACTTCCTTATAAAGGGTTAAATGATAAAAGTGCAAAACCTCAGTGAACATAGACATCCATTGCATTTTCTTACTATACCTGGCAAACAAATATAACTATCATACACCTATGTTACGCATATATAAAGCAGAATGAAGCAAAGGAATGGGTCAGTTTTTTTGCTAACATGGTCAGCATGGCTATTATGCACAGTTAAATGTGCTAATAAATATCTCAGTGAACAGCAACATCAGCTTTGGTTCCAGATGCTCCATTGTCAAAGAAAAGCTAGCAGACTGCATGGCAGCAGAGTGAAGAGGAGAACTGGCAAAGCTAATTTGAAGGTAAAAGTAGACAGTTTTTTTATATGTATCACATCAAGGTGAAGACTAAAAATAATACTGAAACAGTTACAGACAAAAATCTACAGATTAGGCTACTCTTGTCTTGTAGGTAACTTTTTTCCCCCATGAAGCCTTTGCTCCTTCCCCACAAAATCTAGTCCTTAGAGACAACTGCATTCCACATACTTATAGATAAGAGAATGAAGGAAAAGATGAAATATTTTATTATATTTTCTGCCCCAAAACTCACCTATATTCACAAGATTTTCTGTGACCAAGTTGCACTTTACATAGCTTTGACGCTCTTCGCTTTTATTCTGCTTTGTTTTGGCTCTCAAGGGTAGCTATTGATAATCTTACGTGTGACTTACTAATGTTATGCGCTGGCTCTGTATAAGTGTCTCTGACAGTAATAAACTGAAACCAGGTGGAAGTGTTTCTCAAATTCACAATAGTTGTGGCCTTGCATTTGTGTGCCATAACAAAAAATAATAATGACGTTAATATGAGCAGAATTTGAAGATATGTCCCTATTCTAACTTGTCTGAGATTCTAAAACAGAAATGTATTTAGGTCTTCCATGCCTTTACATTTGAGAAGACAGAAAATATGAAGTTGTGTGTGTGTTATGCAAGGAGTAAAGCTGCTTAAGGATATAGACAGATTCAAACTCTTTCTGGTTTGTTTCAAGTTGGTGGTCATAAGAAATTGTATTAGAAATAGTTTTATTTTGTTTTTGTTTTTTTTTATTTTTGAAAATCAAATGCTCTCATGTTGAAAGTAACAAGATTTTCCTAGCTTCATGTATTTGATTACTTACATTTTATTTCTTGGATGTCAGAAAAATTTTCAAGGTCATTATGAATTTGTATAAAAATTCTTTTAGTCGAACATCTAAAATATAATTAAAAACATTTTCAATTAAGCCAGGGCCTTGGTAAAACCAAACAGAAACAATGAAGCTGGTGATTCTGATGAATATCTGAGAGCAGAAAGTGTATTTCTGTGAAGAGAAAGGAAGATTATTTCATTAGTCATCTTTGTAAAATTCATGCAACTGAGAATGTAAAATGAAAATATTTTTAATGGGCTACCTGAGAAAAAATGAAATTCGGTATGTGTAATAACGACAGCTGAAAATATCAGCATAAAAAGTTAGTAAGAGCAATTATTGAAGTCCACAGTGTATTGGCATGAGTTAGTCTTTCACCTGTGCAGTGCAGATACGCACGTGCATGCACAGCATCTTTTCAGCTCCCTTATTTTATGAAACTGAAGCAAAATATTAAGCCTGTCCAATTCTCATGCCCATGCAGACGCCTTCAAAGAAGATCTCTTGCGTTTATTACATATTCCACTTATCTACATCCTTTCTGTTCTGTTTATAGCTTCAGTATGCACACTTTAAACTTGAAAGCATCAACAGTCAAAGTGCAGAACACATAAAATGTCAAATATTTTTGTAGGAAGGCATCAGTGTTTGCAGACTCACTGTCATAGAATACTACCTAATGAGACAAAATTCTGTGATGAACTTGCTAACAAATAAACATCTAAATTATTCCATTAAAAAAGAACAAGTAGTGACAAGTTTAGGTAAATATTCAAAAAAGTTTTTGAGTATGTGCAGAAATCACTGCAGTTGAAGGAATCACATACAATGGCTTGTATCCCCAAATACATGCATTAAAACAGTATCTATTATAATTTGCTTATTGGATGTTGCATGATTTCATAGGTGATGGTTTTAGCCTGATAAATATCACTGCTTCACAGTATCTTTATGTTCATTCTTAACAGTAAAATTAGAGGTATCTTAACAGGACCATGTATTAAGACTGACTTTTTTAAATTCTTTTTTTAGTGTTAAAGATACTTGTATTAGGCCAAGACAGTGTAGAGTATTGGATTATTTAATTTATTGGGAATACTGGGCTAGTGTGCTTGGACTTGGTGGTTCTGTGGATAAGAACTCCAGATGAATGGAAAATATTTCAGAGAGTTTTGTTTGGTTTTTTTTTTCAATCACAGAAATCTCTCTTGTTCACCAGGATCTGCAGCCCGGTATGTAAAATTGATGTTTCTTTCTACAAGAAGAATGCATAATATAAAATGGAGAGGAACATCTATGTTAAGCAGTATTAAAATTAATTGTTCTGTGAGCAAAGAAGCAAGATTTCTTCAAAGATGTTTATTGTGGAGTAACTTTAGGCTTATTCAGACCTTGCTTCTACCCAGACTTTTGTTTCTGTGTTTGTCCTTTCACTACTGGCTCACATGGCGGCAAAGCACTTCATCCACATCAGTGCTCTTTCAGTACAGTAATTGCCGCGTCCTAGATTCTTGTTCTGCTGCTTTCAATGAATGTCCCACTTTTTTTTTGTAAGAATGTAAGAAGAAAAGCTCTTTCATAACAGATGTAAAACCTTGTCTTTTGCCCTTAGTTTTTCAGCAGCGACAGTTGAATATTCTAATCACCCCAAAGTAGAAACTGGGCTCTGGCACACCATAATTTTTATGCCCTTTAAGTCACTTTTATCCTGACCTCAGTGATTAATTTTGTGCCACTGAACAGTGAATGCTATGCAGAGTAATTGTACATGTAGGCATAATTTCAACTATAATAATTAAAAGTTGATTAATACTGTTTGCATCATTTAAGCCCAGGATAGGCAAGTACATAGGAAATAAGTCAAACATTTCTGCATGTGAATATTAATAAAAGAGTGTTTATGAATGGATATTGATTGTGGAAGTTAGAAAGACTCAGACAAGAAGAATGTTGTATTTTCAAATTGCTGTACAAAATATGAGGTCACAATGCATGGGACTTAATGTATTTATTAGAGGATTAGATGCTTCCCACACATCTTCACCTGAGTTCACGCTAAGGTCTTTCACTCACCAGCTGTCACACAGAAGACCATGGTTATTGTGCTCTTTGCTGCAGCACAGAAAGCCAGACCATTTGCGGTAGCTGCCTGACTTATGTTGCTGGTGCCTCTCATGGCATCCAAGTCTGAACAAAACATCCTGCATGTTCCCACAACATCATGGTCACTTAGCTCTCTGAAGCCATGGCATTTCAGCTCCTTCTTCCTTGTTTCTTAAATCGAAGGGTATTTTAATGGTTCATAAGCCTCAGACAATTCTTTCAGCTCTGGTTTGAGCTCAGTGCAATAACAAAATACTATGCTGTGTGCAACCACAGACTAAGCTATTTCTTTTAGGCAGACAACTTTGACTGGCAAAAATGAAAAATCCCTTAGCTTATTCCTTTATGCTCTCCTAATGCTTTCTCCTTTCTCAGATATTGGACACATTCCCTTCTTAATCTTAGACTAGCTTCTGAGCTATCTTGAAAGTTTGCCACTCTTTTTCAGACTTTCAATAATTAAGGAAACTAGAGACCTCTGGCTAATGCTACATTATAAAAAAAAGTCATAAAATTCAGGCTTCTCTCAAAGTCACAGTGATGAAGAAACCAGCTATGCCACATGCACATCATTTTCAGACTGCAAAAACTCCTTTCTATGTGGAAAATTTTAGATTTTCCTCTCATGTAAACTGATGAATCTGAAACTTAATGAGCTCAGGAGACATAGATGCGCCAAAGAAGTGGAAAAGAAAAGGAAAAAAGTGCAAAGGGAAAAGTTATGAACATTTCATGGTCTGATTTATTTCACATACATTCCTACTACTTTGACTACTATTTCAAGAAAGCTGGCATCAAAGTTGTTGTGTTCCTTCTATCTGCAAATATCTTTGACAAACCAGTCAGACAGACACTATAAAACTCAGAATGGATAAGCCTCTTCAGCAGTGGCATTTCTGGTATTTCAGTGTTTACACAGAGAGGAGTTTCAGGCCATGTGATTCAACAGAAAATAGTACCAAGTCTGTCTGCTTTTCAGACATCTAGTTACCCTCAGTGAACTGTAAGTGTTGGGAATCTAAAGACAGAAAGTGAAGAAACAACACGTTTATCCTAACGACAGAAACTGTTTTCCTGTTACATCATCAAGTCATGAAAGTGGTGATCTCCAAACAGCTAAACACAGTGGTGCTTTGAAGGAGTCCTTAGAGAAACATCCAGTGACGATTTACCTTCCTAACACTTGCTCAGTCCTTTTGAACATCATCTGCATTACCACAAGTTTTGTGGAATGCTATGTGGCTGTGGGGCTACTAACAAGGAAGAAAAAGAGAAAAGTAAATTTGCAAGAGGTGCAGCGAGAGCTCCCTAAAGTCATTGCTTTTGGAAGACTTCATGGTGCCATGGTAGGTAGATGGGTTTTATGGAGCTACAAAGGGAAGCTACTCAGTCATGCTGTGAAGCTGGTTTGGAGGAAGGCTTCTATGTATACATTTAAAAGTAGCTTCAAAATGAAAGGAAACTTTGAATGCTTTACTCTTTCCATCCAATTATTATTCAGTACTTAAAGGCCATGCCTACCAGGTGCTTAAACACTCAAAGATGTATCTTAGTGGATACTGACTTTTTTTAGAAGTGTGCAGCCTAGCTTCACAAAGGTTCAAGGTAAACTTGATCTTAATGTGGTCCTTAACTTCACTGATATCTCCTAGAAATGCATAACAAGATGATTCTCAGACTCTGATTGGAGGCCTGTAGGAATCTTCAAATACCTAAATCCAGTTTAAACTTTTAAGTAAATCTACTTGCCTAAAAATTACCTTCCTTTCTTTCATATTATTAAAGGGACCAACCATGTGCCAATGTACTAACATGCCAGAAGTAATATACCTGGATTCCCTGTTTAATGACATCTTCTGAGAGAGCCATCTCATCTTCTAGGAGAGCCTACAAACATGAGAATCCCACAGTCCTTGTCACTAGCTCTTGAAATCAGCATGGCCAACCCTGAAGAAATCCAGAGAAACAGAATAGGTTGAAAAACGTTGATACTAAACAATTTCAATTAAGTTTAAACACTCAGTTTGAACCATAATATAGGAACAAAAAACCTGATCATTTTTACATACAGATCTACCTGTATATGTATGATAATGAGTTCTGAAACAAATAACTGTATCTATAGGAAATTTTTTTTTTCCTGTTTATATATTTAATTCTAAAGGGAGTATTTCAGTTATTTTTTTCTAGAGGTCTCCTGGGTGAGCAAATATGGGACATCAGTGGTGGCAACAGCAACCTAGGAGTTCACAGGTTACCATGGAAGCAAATATAATTCTAGAGTACTTTAAAGCCAGATGTTCTGCTGGAATTTTATGTATAAATGATAGGTTGCATTCCACTATAATTGTATTTATTAAAAGGGACAAAGCATAGTATGCATATTGATTCTCGGCAGGACTAGAAAGCAGTAAACTTTATCTGAAATACAGCTAGTACTTTACAGCTTTAGTAATTAAGGCAGTCATTGATTTCCACTTGCTTTGGTCAGTTTGCTCTGGGTCTCCTCCTACCCATTGCTTTTAGAATCATGACAATGACAGAATCTTAGAATCATGGAATAGTTAGTGTTGGAAAGGACCTCACTCCCACCTCTAGTTCATCAAACTAAATTTTGTGATATCTAAACCAGCAGGTGAGGGCTATGTTACAAGTGAGTTCAAGGTGTGCCATACTTTGAAAAGAATACGTTGTTGATCAGCAATTTCAAAAATGTACTTAACCCGATGCTTTCTAATCACCAGTGACTGTCCAGATACGAGAAAACCTGGAAGGTGCTGTACAAAATTCTTTTACATGAAAGCTGCAGTAAGCTTACACTATGGCCTGTAGAAAATACAGCTAACTGGTAACAGGCTCTCCTGTGTTAAAGGCAGAGACTTTCATTACGCAAAACATCAAAATTATTCTCATGCATACAATTACTCATTATAGATGGAGAAAAATAGAAGAGACATTTGACAAATACCAAACTTCACAGAGCTAGGAATGCAACTTGCTGTTTACAAGTTTGAATTCACAAAATCTGTATTGCTACAAAAAAGGCAAAAAGACATCCTTTGGAGAAAAAAAAACAACCAGCAATCTTTCCTGGGGGCTGAAGTTACATTTGTAAGAAAGATCCCTGTGGAAAACCAGGATTTTATGTCACAGTCAAAACATGCTCTGTGATTTCTTTATTTTGAAGCACAGACCATTTGACTCTGATGCATTGCTAAAGCACAGGTCAAGGTATACTTATTCTTTCTGTAGAGAATTGTGGGGCCACACCTTCATACTTCCCTTAACTCATTTAATTTCTGAGTCTATGTCATGGGTTCAGCAGTAGCAGTCATTTTTTCTCCTTCTTAGTGGCTGGTGCAGCACTGTTTCTAACTTTCAGCCT
>WYDI02001342.1:0-63745 GCA_009867235.2 Psittacus erithacus
CCTAAGAGCTCATCTCAGTCTCCCCTCTGGCAGGTTAAAGCCATTCCCCTTGGCCTGTCCCTCCAGGCCCTTGTCCAGAGCCCCTCTCCAGGTTTCCCATAAGCCCCTTTAGATGCTGTCATCTGTTGATGACAGTTTTTGACAACAGTATTGTCATCTCTTGCACTGGCACACAGCCACAGACTGACTAGAGAGTATAAACATGCGAGGGACGTGGAAGACAAGAAGGAAGACATTAGGCTGGAGGGGGAAGGAGAGAAGAAAGGTAAATCCCATCCTCTCTCCTTTCCTTCAGCCTTCTCTGGTGCTTGCCTGGCCTGCCCTATGAAATGATACGTATTTTCCCCAAGAGCATTTCCTTATCAATCTGAAAATACCACATTAAGGAATGTTATTCAGGAATTCTGAAATTAAGTTTTCCAGTGTCTTGGTTTTTTCATGTCAATAAATTTGGTGATCTCAAGGCAGTGGCTCTCCAGAAGTTATTTGACAGCTTTACATTTTGACAGCACTTTCACAGTGGTTCTTGACATTCATTGCCTCTTTTTGTAAGATTAAACAGCGCTACAATAACAGGCTGCTTTGGAATGTTGTAAATCATTCCCTGGGAAAACACTGCAGCGTTTTCCACTCTAAGAAATAGATCTGAAGCCTTGTTAGCGCTTTGGAAAGCATTTCTCTTGCAAAGCCTGAGCAGCATCTCCACCACAGCAAAATACTTACTGTTAAGAAGAAATATTCCTTTTACAGGGATACACAGAGACATTCAAGGGAACGCACCTCCCAGGGCCACCTCTTCCAAACATGATGATAGAGGATGGCTCTGGGCCTTGCCATGAATCCTAACCCCATCACAGAGCTGTAAACAAAGGACTGAAGGGAGTTCCTTCCTAGTAGAGGTTGGTTTTCCATGTGTGTTTCTTGGTAGCTGAAGACTTGTTTTTCCCTTCCTAAACACTTGTTGGGCAATAGTAATAAATGGCAAGAACGCAGAGGAAATTAATTGTTAGGTCATTATAAATACAATAGATCAAAATTCAACCCAACTCCAAGTATGCCACTGGTTGCTGTGAACTTTCAACTCTGAAGGCTACAGAAATGCTGTGTCAAATAAATTATTAAAAGGAGAAAATGGTGCTTGCATACAGTAACAGTGATGTGTTTCCCAGACAGCCGTGGATTGCTGTGATCAGGTTACAGACTTGTGGGTCCTGAGCACCCACAGTGAGCAGATTTCCATCTGGAGCCCCGACGCTCCCCAGTTCCAGGGTAACCAGGGCTGAGAGGGAATTCCAGTCCTGGTCTGGCCTTTCAGCTTTAGGTACAGCCGTGGTGAAGGGGGAGGATGACACCTGCAAGACTCCTGTGCCTGGACAGACCAAGGCTTGTGACCCAGCTTCTGCCTGAACTGAAGCCTCCATGCAACATGGATTCAACTCTTAGGTTTTGGCTAAGGAAGGCTTTGACGTTTTTCATTTACATCAAGCCCGTATTCTGCTGCAGCTTCCCATTTTAGGGCAGACAAGACTGTGATCCTGAAACCCATGATCCATTCAGGTGACAACCAGCAGAGCTCACAGCTCAGAGCTGATTTACTACATCACACTTGAGTGCTGGCAAAGGCAGTACAAAACCTGGACGAGACCCTTTTATGACCACATTGTTGGAAAAGTGAATGGAAAAAGTATTCTTGTAAATCCCATCAGGAAAACAACAGAAAACTCCCTGAGTCTGAGTGAAACCTGATGAGGAACGTTAGTAGTTCACGGAATTAGATCACCATGCGCCTTGGCTCCAGCAGGGATGGTGTTTGGGGAGCACCTCTCTGAGGCCAGCCGAATGCTGTGGCACCTGACCTGCCTTCCACTGGAACAGCTGCTTCTCTGGACATTCCATGGCTTAGAATTGCCTTTGAATCCCAGTCGTTAAAGGAACGAGTTGTATTTGTAATTACTTTCTTAGATCTGGCTTTAATTTCTTAAGCAAAACAGTCCAAACTGGAAGAAGAATGAAGCTCTTACCTGTAACTGAGATCTCACAGGGATACTGGGAACAACCTCCATTACACACACCTAAACGTGCTGCTGCCTCTGAATTACCTGTGGCTTCAGAACTCCAAAGGTGTCCTTAAATACATATTCACAATAGTGTTATTTTCTCATGAGCCTCCGTTTTCCAATCAAAGTTTATTAAAATGTCAAAAATAGAACTTACAGTTTCAGAGAGGAAAGAGGAGGGCATACATAGTACAGGCCTTTAGTAACAAAATAGGTGATAATGCGTAACAAGCTAAAGCACGTAGGTGGCATCACTGCCCATTAACATACAATCTCAGGTTAAGTCTAAACTAATGCGAACATGCTCGTACATATCTATCGAAGGAGGAAAGTGGGATGCTGCCACGGGGAGAGTGAGCAGCAGGGACTGGTGCAGGCTCCTCTAGTAGCCACGTACTGGAGGAAATGGAAGATGAACCAAAAACATTTATGGAGTAATTCCTCATTGTCTTTTAAAGCCTCATACATCAGAGCAGACCTGCAGAGCACAACCCTGGAACCTGGCTGGGTGTTAAAAGGTACAACAGCAACTCAGGTAAGGCTCCTGCTGGGGAAGTCCTTGCTCTGCTCTAGTCACCAGGGTTTGCTGCTCAGGTCTGAGGGAATCTCTTACTTTCACATCAAACTGCCTAATTTGTAGCAATCACCAGAAAGGACGTCTGAAAGGTTCAATTCTGAGTCCTTATTTGCCCTTTCTGTTCAAAATTAAATATTTGATTCATCTGAATATTCCAGAGAGACAACATAACTACAAAAGCACGTACACGATAAAGAACATCTACTGAACTTCTTAACCACACCGCTCGATAGGCTACGATAGTGACTAAGTATTTCTCACTCTAGCTTACCAGCTTATTTGTGAAATCTCGTTCCTCCTCCCTGTCCCGTACCTTAGAGACCTGGGAAGCGCATGGGTGTGTTGTGATGCAGCTGCAGTCCTTCACTGAGCTGTGCTGCTCCTCCTCCCTGTGCTCTCCCAGCTAAGTAAGTAGGACAAGGCGCTGTGCCCACACTTGCTGGAGTCCTGGGTGTTCTTCACCCTGCAGAGGACTCCGTGTGGTTCACTCTATGCTGATCCTTAAGGGGAGAGGAAACTAACTTCTCTGTGATTCCTTCTCCAAGGTTACCCCCAGCCTTTTCACAGCATGGAGGGGTAGCCAGAGTGTTGAGATCGGTTACCATTAGATTTCTCCACCCTTGTACACAGCCATGCTGATTCCTGGAGATGAAATCAAATGGACAGCACTGGATTACTTCTAAGCTTAACACAAAATACAAACCGAAATTCAGTTCAATACATTAATAATAATAAAAAACCCCAAAACAGAACAAGACCACAGTCGTTGAAAACCACAAGGCCATCAGTGTCATCTGCCAGCAGCCAGGTCCTTGTGTGTGGCTACGCTGAGTTAAGAGTCCAAGTTCCTGCTAGTGACTCTCTCCTAGTAACAAAAATGTATGCAATACGGTAAAACTAGCCAAGACTACCACTAAATGAGAAGATTTTCCAGTACAGGAATGGAATCTAAGCAAGGCCGTGGCTGATGGCATACATTTGTGCTACATACCAAAGCTACTTCCAGAGAGCTTTAGGAAAACAGGGAAACCTGCCGTCATCTCCGGCCAAACGCCGCTTCTCCCCTCACATTAGTGTCCTGGCCAACGGCGCGACTGAGCAGGTTTCACATCTGAAGGGGAATTTGCTTTCATCTGCCCCATCCTTTTCAGCTGTGCAACATCAAAGGAAGCTGGACCACACCATCCTCTGGATCCCAGCCCTTCCCCAGCCTCTCTCTTTGCATGGTCCAGGACTTTCCCTTTGACTTTATAAGGTAACTTTAGAAACCGTAAAGCTTTTATGAATTACGGAGAAGGCAAACAAAGGGGAGGGGAGGAAACTGATACTTTAGTGGAGATAATCCTCTCCATTTTATCTAACTGCTGCTAGACCAGCTTCCATTTTCCATTTGAAGTCATTTTACTTAGGGGATGATGAGGTGGGATTAACCAAAGTCTTTATGAACAACCCAAATCCCAGTTTCCAAAAGGCAGCTATTAGTAACAGCAATTAATTATCCTTTACCAAGTAGAAGATATAAATCTGGTTCCTACCAGAAATCCAGGCCCAAATCTTACTTTGGCTTCATGCTACACTCAGGGTTTATTCCAGCTTGCAACCTCTGTGTCAGGTTCCTGCGCACACCATCACCTGACACTGGAATTAAGATGTCATTTCTGTTGCTAATGCACAAGGCTCCACAGGGTCCAACTTCCTCCATGATTATGTGGACAATGAAAAGTGTTGGCTAAAATGAGCAAATACAACTTAAAGACACTCGGGGAGGAAACCTGGGGCCACCTTCCATAGCAGATCTTTCTCCCTCTCCCACTAAATCTCTTCTCAGATACTACCACAAAAGCCAGGATAAATCTTTGCAACTATGTCAGAAACCTGCATCTACAAGGCTATGCCAAATCTGTCCCCAACGACAGACCTACTGTTTAAGTGGATAGAAAACACTTATTTTATACAGCTGCTCTTATTGCACAAGTCCATGCAATCAGAGATTTAACTAAAATCAGACGCATTACAAAAGCTTGAAGCAATGAAAGTCCTAGAGAACCTCCAGCGCTATGATACAAGCCGTACGGCACAGTGAGAGTCCAAATTCCACAAGAGGATACTCCTGGATGGTTCAGGAGCCCATCCACCACTGCGTGTCTTCCTCGGAATTTCAATTTCACGTACAAAACGTCGCTTGTTTCCAGATGAAATCTCTGCACAGCATCCCTTGGTGTGCCTGGCAGAACGAGCACCAGCAGAGAGCCTCGTGGACGGTCTGTTCCTGGGTCTGCTGAACACGGGGCACCTCGTGCCCTGTTTTGCTGATGCTCAGGTCCAAGAGTGATGGGTTTGTGCAGACCAGGCAGTGGGGTTGATATCAGAGCGGTCCTGAAGGAAAAGCCTCTGCGGGTACCTGGGAATTCCTGATGGGTGTTTGAAATGCTTCTGCAGTCTGTACCCATGTGGGACCGTGGTGATCTGGAGCTGCAACCACAACCTGGAACTGCACGAAAACTGCTGCTGAACTCGGTGGCGCTGCTTTGTTTTGCATCTGGGAGCACAAGAGGACTGAAGTCTGAACACAAAGTCCATCCGGGTCTGTCCTTCCCAGAGCCAGATCTAGCTCCTGTGTTTGCCTTTCACGTATAAAACCAGAAAAGACAAAGAAGATTTCCATAGGAAACTGATTATCACTTTCTCCCCTCCCCCTTCTAATAGTTTGGCACAAATGCGTATGATACTCAATGCAGATATAAAGAAACAGATAATCAGATAGCACTGACAAAGTTATGAGACTTATTTGGCAAATGTGAACCATAAAAACAAGTGCTAAGGGTTGGCTTTTTCCAGTTGTGGGAGTTGTTTGCCATGACAATTGCTGCAGGGAAAGAATATCAGTCTGGAGCATGTCTGTTTAAAATGAACATTTTATAATACAAGTAAATACACTCTCTCCCAACCTCTCCAGGCAAAAGCACATCTCAGCATTGGAATCAGCTGAAATACGTTTCAAACACAGGGGGCTTGTGTCTGAGATGTCCTGGTTCATATGCAGTCACATGCGACACCACAGGACAACTGCATATGCTGAAAGCAGCCGTGAGGGCCTGTTCACTTCCATCACTAGAGCAGACCTGGACACTGAGTCACGAAGCCCCGATGTCCCCAGAAGTGGCAGATCCCATCCAACAGACTGAGAAAACAGAATACAGACTTTTGGTGGTCAATGCACACAGACTGCAGGGTAACAAAGGCTTAACTCGGCCACACAGAGTTCTCCATGTGACAAACATCTGCCTATGGGCAGCTCAAGTCAAACGCCGCTGCAGCAATATCAGGGGAGCCTTCAGTTTGGCCTCTTTTGCTTCATGTCAATCCAGCCTGAGGCCATCAGGGTATCAGCTGCATCCCTCAGGCATGGAACAAGACTCTGCCTCCTTGTTAGCAGTCCAGCGTGGGAAATTCCTTCCTTTTGAGAGCATTATTGAGGGAATTAGTTCTTGTGTGTGCTTTAAACACTTCCTTTTCCCCCTCCTGCTGCAATCCCAGGGAGGACAGGAATGGATCAGGTGGATGGTGATGGGAATGGACAAGCAAGACTCATCCCAAAGTCCCACGGTGCCTGGCTTTTCAGAGGTGCTGCATGACACGAGCCTGGAGCTGTGTGAAGCAAATGGGAGGTTTCCTCTGTGGCTCCCATGTGCTCACAGCAGCACAGAGAGGGTGCTGGAGGCAAAGCACGGCCTCCTCTCTACTGAAACAAAGCCCAGTTCTTCATCATGATAAACTTCAGCCTCAAATTGTAACTGCAAAGGCCCAGAGCGCTGGAACCAAAGTGCTAACGGGTTCAGTGGAAGTGGCTTAAATGGATGATTATAAAAACAAAATAGAACAACCCCCCCTTGCTCTTTAGCAGATTGTTTTTCTCATCACTTCAATAACTGGGAATCCGTTTACTGTGTGTTTAACTAAGGGTTAAGCCAATTCCATTTTCCAGTCTTTGCTCCCCCCACCCATCCCCAGCAGAAGTTTCCTTAGGAGACGCTGGAACAACGAATGCTCGGGGAGCCCATTTGTGTGAGGACCTTGTCCAGCCACTGCAAGGGACCGTTCAGGTGCAGTTCAATCCAGCAGGGAGTACTGGTCACAGTCTGCCGCCTGCCAGAAAGAAAGGGTTGGGGGAGAGAAGAGGAAAAAAGGAACAAAACTTTACCAGTGTGAAGAGGTTTTACAGCTACTGGAGCATTCTTTCCTGCTTAGACAACAGTCGTGCATGTGAGGCCAAAGGAATGTCTCTCTCCTCTGTAACATGCTTCTGGCCTACACTGCCAACTGCTTTTAAAACCTCTACCTTTTCTCTTTACACTTTTAGGATCCCAAAGGAACAGTTCACTACGCAGCCTATTTACTACTCAGATTCCTGAAAACAGACAGCATCAGATCCCCTGAATGGAATGGAAGGCGTTTACCTAAGCAAAATTCTTCAGTTTTCTTCTACAGACCTCATCTTCCCTTTCCTGATTAGATAGCAACGTATGCAGGTTACCAAATAAGTTCCATTTCTCTGTGTATAAGCCAAGACTACTCACATTTTACCATATCTGCAGGTTCTGGCAGAATGTGGGAGTGATGGAGAGATCCCCAGGCAGCCTTTCAGACTCTCCCCTGCAGCCCCTGTGCAGTTGGAGCAGCCTATTTGCACAGCTCTGGAGGACGTGCTGGATAGCTGAACCCTACTCTGTGTAGGGGCTCTCCAACGGACCTGTACTTGCTCAGCTGCCTTGAAAGAAGCAGAAGTGCTGCTGAGTGTAAAAGGTTGCAAATCCTCTCAGAAAAGCAGGAATGTGTTTTAAACGTGTTTTAAAAACCCTCCAGAGTTGGCAGCTGTGGCTGGAGAGTTGAGGGGGATGCACTGCTGGGTCAGTCACTGCACATCCCCTGCCACAGAGCGCCTTCCCCCTTCTCCTGTCTCCCTCTCTGACTCTCCCCGAGGCCAGACCCCATGGAGTGTCTCCAGATGGTAAAGCAGGGAAGGATGGGAAGGAAGGGAGGCCAAGGCACAGGGCACAGGGCTCTCCCTCCTCTGCCGAGGGATGGCCTAAGCCTTGTTCCGTGCGGAGAGGCAGGGACAGCTGCTGTGGAGGAGGAAGATTACAAAGAGAGAGAACCAGCCTGGAAACAGCCTTGGTTTACACCCTCAGTTCCCACAGAAGCTGTCCTTGGAATCTGTCTGTGGGAGGGAGAAGGCAAAGCCTGTGGGGCCCAGGGAGAAACCGCTGCGGCAAAGGGGACCCCTTGCCCCGTGCGGCTGCTCTGGGCTCCCACCGCCGCCCCTGCTCCTTTCCTGGGCTCAGGGCACAACTCTGCAGGGCTTTGGCCAAGGGCTGTGACCTGTTCTGCTGATGAATCTGCAGCTCTCCTCCTTTGAACTGAAGATGGAAGCAGATCCCTGATGCACCCCACCCATTCCTGCTCAGGCCGTGCCCAGGAGTGGGTGTACGAGAGGGCCTGGCGTATGCAGCCACTTCATGTGGTGAAGTGTTTTACATTAAAGGGTGTCTCATGAGCTGTTTGGGCAGGAGGACTGCAGGACAGGGAGCAGAGCACCTCTCGCTCTGTCAGCAAAGCACACAAACCTCCCAGGTCCAAGGTAAAACTAGGCTCCCTTAACTTAGCACAGAGCATTCCCTTTGCTGCCTGAAACCAGTGTGAGCCATCCAACAATCCTTCTGGCAACACCATACAGAGACCCGCTGCCCATGGGGCTGCTGCACTGCTGCCCTCTGCAAATCTACCATGGCAGCTTCATTCTGCCTCTCCACCAAGGTGACCAACCTATTGACTCCACCCTGTCCAAAAGGCAAAGCCTCAAAGCTCCCCATCCATACCTTCAGCTTGTGGGCTCTCACTGCACAGAGGAGAATGTCTGTAGCATGGGCTGCTTGAGCAATTGGCTTAGTCCCCTTCCCTCCACCAAATCCCTGGCACACCCCAGCACTAAACACCCCACCAGTTCGACTGCTCCGAAGGCCAATGAGCTGAACTAGAAATCACTGGAACAGCGCTCTGGATGCTGCTCCTGCAGTACCGTTCTCATATATGAATCAGTTCAACAAACAAACGTGCTCCGACAAAGGCAATCAGATGTAGTATTTTGTGGCAAGGAAATGAAGGAGCAAGAGAGCAGCTTCGGCGCGGTCAGCGTGAGCGTAGGGTTTCACTGACTCCAATACTCTAATGAGATAGTTGACTTTCCGTAAGTCATGCTCATCTGGGTTTCATTAGGAGCGTGGCTGCGAGCCAGGGCTGAATGCTCTGGCCCGGTGCAGGACAATTTCAAAACAAAATGGCCTCCAAACATCTGGAGAAATGAAGAAAGTGGGAGAGTAACGTGCAGGGCGCAGGCTCCAGCTGATACTACAGCATCCGTGCAAGGGGAGCACGGGCAGACAGCCCTGCGGCTCCGGGAGGCAGGGGCTGCCCCTGGATCTTCAAGGAAGGCCGCAGATTTAAAGGGTACACACTCAAGTGAGTACTTCAAAATCACACTTGGCTGAAATCTCTGCCAGCTCTCATAAAACAACATGAATTTTCCAACGAATTTCATCTCTCCTGCTTGTAATATTAAACACTGATTTCACTCCTTTTGCTACCTAGGGACATTGGCTTGCTAATGCTGAGGAGTGACAGCAACACCAGCTATGGAGTACTCAACCCTTGCACTGTCCCCCTGTGCCCTGTGCTGTCAGAATAAGCACCAGACCCTACCACATCTTCTTTTTTATCTTCAGTATTCACTGAGAAAACCAGTAACCCTGTTTATCCCACTGCCTCTGGTCACAATGAAACAATTGCCCTATGATGAGCACTAAGGAAAGGATGAGGAGATTTAACTATAATTGTGCAGCAACTCTAACAGTTCTTCCATATATATATTTTCAAGCCAATCTGCTTTTACTTTAATCCCATTAGTTCCTGATAAAGAAAGCATCAAACCCAAGCCATATCTATTAGGAAGCACTTACACTGATCCTGCCTGATAACAGTGTCAGTTGTAAGACACTCAAACTAGGAAATATACATCTAATTTTAAGAAAGCTCAATGTAATAGTTCCTACAGAGGCCATCTGCATTTATCTGCTGTGCTTCAGGTAAAGCTTTTGGTTCGCAGAACACTGTGACCAAATACACGTGGTCTTCCCTGGTGTATGGCATGATTCGTCACTATGCGGGTGGTGAGATGCTGGTTCCCCAGGGAAGCTGTGGCTGCCCCATCCCTGACAGTGTTCAAGGCCAGGTTGGACACAGAGGCTTGGAGCAACCTGCTCCAGTGGAAGGTGTCTCTGCCTGTGGCAGTGGTTGGAGCTGGATGAGCTTTAAAGTCACTTCCAATTCAAGTAATTCCATGATTCTGTGATCTGCATTACTGAAGAGACACTGTGCTAATTCCTCCCCACCTAAAAGCTGAGCAAAGCATCTTTGCAGGACACTGTCCTAGGCTGTGGAACACAGGGGTGGCAGCAGCAAGCACAAGAGTTTCATTCAGAATGCCTCACCTGTATTCTGCTCCCCATCCCTTGACAAAGCTCATCCGAATCGTGCACATCCTGGTCAGCTGGTACACAGCTTCAAAGCCCTGATTCACAGACTGAGCCAAGAGAGCGGCGAATTCCTGGTTGTTAAAAATCTTCAAGTTGCATCCTGTGAGAAAAGGACATGCCAGGAACGAGGCATCAGCTTAACTACATTAAGCAAGCCATCTCTGAGGATGGAAAGAAACTCAGTGCTGCTCTCCCATATCCTCAGAACGTGTGATACTGTACACAGACTGTTTAAACACAGCATTTCAGAAACAGGAATCAAGGTTGCCACATTTCCACAGCTCATATGCTGAAAAGGAAGAAAACCATGTTAGACAGAGACTGATGAATGCTAGAGCCCACATAGCAGATTGTGATCTACGAGACCAGACTTAGGATCTGCATATGGAACCTTCTATCTCCTTTACACTCATTTCCCTCACATTGTAATTTAAAAGCCTAACTATGACCATAAGACTTCACAACAGCAATTGCTACAGGGCCCAAAAAGAAAGGAATGCACAGGCTCAAACCAGGAACTCACTGGTGTTGGATTTACATGGGGGCCATCAGCAGAAGTAATGAAGTTCTGATGTGAAACTTTTTAACCAGGGTTAAAAAGACTGACAGCAGAGCTGCTTCTGCTGTAATCCTCTCCTAAATTTACCAAATGCCAAGGAAACTTCTTTTAATATTGGAGTTTTTCCCCAATGTTTAGACTCAGCTAGAAGACTGAGAACAAGTTACTCAACAGCTTTCCAGTACCTAAAGGGGCTGACAACAAAGCTGGAGAGGGATTTTTTGAAGGACAAGGGAGAATGGCTTGAACCTGACAAGAGGGGAGACTGAGATGAGCTCTTAGGCAGAAGCTCTTCCCTGTGAGGGTGCTGATCAAGGTCAGGCTGGACGGGGCTTGGGGCAACCTGCTCTGGTGGAAGGTGTCCCTGCCTGTGGCAGGGGCTGGAGCTGGATGAGCTTTAAGGTCACTTCCAACATACACCAGCCTGGGATTTTATGATCAAACAGTTTTGAGGTGATAAAGGTGAAATATAACAACATCCCTCATAATTCGAATACATAAATAAATACACAACTCTTAAAAAAGGCACTGCTGCTCTCGCCTTCTCCTACATAACCATAAACAAGTTAAACTCCTAGACTTGGCACACAACTAATGCTCATTTGGGATCACATATGGGCCAAGTCTGAAAAACAACCATTTGGACTGTGATGAATTGTATTTTGCTAAAATCACTTCTGAGCCTACTCTCTTGGGCTGGGCTCATACTGTCATCTGTTTTGGGTCGAACTGCATATAGCAAAGTGTAATCACATGCAACAGCTCAGCAGCTGCAGAAACAACCAGCCATTTCTGTGACCATAAAAAAGCACAGCCCAAGAGCCATGTATCTTGCAGAGGGTTTGAAGGGATGCTGTGTCAAGCATACTGGAGACTAAGGTGGGGAAAAAAGAAGGGTGAGAACATTGGGGCTGGACTGAGCACAGAGCTATTGCAAGGAAAGCATAAAACTAGATCAGGATCTGTCTGGCAAGCTGTTCAGACTTCAGGACAGGCTGGGAACAGGTTCCTCTAGGACTGTGCCTCGGAGGAGCAGGTACAACTCCATCCTGTCAACAAAGGAATGGAGAAACTGTTTCAAACCCAGCAGAGATCTGAAGATGAGTCTGAGAAGGCGGCCAAAGGCTGCGGCAAAAGAAGGGAGAGCTGGGGTCCAAAACATGTGCCTTAGATGAATCTGCAGAGGAAATGTGGGTTGTTTATGTCTTCAAATGTTGACTCCAGCCCGGGTGGACTCTTGTGATGTGGCTGGAGAATTAAGTCATGTTTGCAACACTGGCAGCTGCTTCCTAAGCATCTGAGAAAGGAAACCCATTAAGATGGGCCAGAGCTTGCAGTGTGTGGATCTCAAAAGAAAGACGATCTTTATTCAAGTATTTCTACACAAAAATGTTTAGTTTTTAAATATACACATACTTTTAACTGTAAAGAAATCAGCTTCTGTAAGCCCAGCTAAATTCCATTTCAAATGGCAACCTCTCATACTAACTCTTTTGCACATATCTAACAAAACAAGTACTTTCTTTCTAGACAGATGCAACAAACTCTCTTGTAATCTTGCAGCTTACTTTAGACAGACGTTTGCTGTAACCAGAACAACAAGGTGCCTACAAAAGTGATTTCTCTATAATGAATCTAATTCAGAAAGGATGCGGTAAGTTTTACTACAGAACAGTAAAAAGTACCAATTTAAATTTCTTATGGATCAATCTATATTAAGGAAAAATTCTCACATTATATAATTCTACTTAAAGGTGCGAACCAAATTATAAGCATGGCTCTCATAACACAATAATGGGCTGATAAAACACTGCATGGACAAATGGCAGATTCTGCTCTTAGTTCTGCTTAGATCCTGCAGTACTGTTTCTTTCTGCCTGTATCAGCGTAGTGCAAACCATTACTGGAGCATATGTAGTAGCTTCTTTTATCAGTACCTTCATTCTTCATGCTATAAAAAACGCCCTGCTCAAGTTGTCAGGTTGCTTATAATAGGGTAAAAAAGGTTTCTGATTATTGTCAGCAAACCCATGCCCACCTTCACCAAGAGCCTGCCTTCCACAGCAAGTCCCCATCTGCAAAAGGTGAGGCCTGTGTAGGATCACAGACAAGGCATCCTTCCTTACCTGGTGGAATCTTGCAAACTGTTGCTGGGTGCCAGCCATAGCGTTGGTTGCAGTTGGGAGACTGGACAAAAATGGCACTGTCACTAAGGCACTCGGCAAACACCTCACCACCAATGTAGTAGAGTCTTACTCCTCTTCCTAGGAAACACAGCACAGTTTTGGTTTAGCTCAGAACTATCATCTGCAAGAAGAGCTGGTAGAGACATAGACACCTCTACATGAGGCAGCTCTCAAAGCACAGCTGAACTCCCATTAGGGAGCAATAAATCTGCTCTGTGAGCGGGTTGATCTGAGGAAGGCAGGAGGACCAATTTATAAAGTCAGAATTGCACCCTCCGGCCCCACTGTCAATCACAGCCAGCCTGCATGCATTTACCACCTCACAGACTGCGTACTCCAAACAGAGAGGTGTCTGATATTTTCCAGATGAACATTCTATCAGTTAACATATGGTTTTCAGCCTTTTCTGAAAGTCATCGCAGCTGGATACAACTGTTTGCTTATTTAGTTAGTGATTTGGAATTAAATTATACAATGTTTTCAAGCCATTGCCTCTTGCTTGAGATGACATTGTATACAAGGACAAACACACACTTCCCATAGGAGTTTGCACAAATTATTGAAATCTCAGTTAATAAAGAAACAAATTTCACCAAGACGTCTTTGTTCCTCAAATAAACACTTGCTGTAGTCTTACATTCCTATTTGAATATCTTGCTTTCATTCTTCCATAAAGCCTGCTGAATTTAAAGACCGAGTTCTGAATCTTGGTGAGGTTTTTTGAGGGGCTGGGGTTTTTTGGGTGCTACAAGTCATATTAGAAAGATGTAAGGAAAGATCTTCCTGTATGAAGTTTACTGCTCAGGAAAGGATACGAAAGGCAGCAAGATTAGGACAAAAAGCAGGTTCACTTTTGATAGAAATCATCAGAAAATGCAGCAGAGCATAAGCAATTTTGCTTTTTATTTAAACAGCCTAAATTTAGGATATTCTATGTAGTGCAAGTTCAACTGAAAAAAAACTGAATGTTACCTTGAAGTGTAAGGAGGAAAAGTGGGAACTGAGATGAAAATCAAGGAACTAAGTTTCCATTTATAAAAGAAACAGTCAGTTAGAAAATAAAATAGTGCAGGGGGGGAAAGGAATTCACAAGATCACCACTAACATCCACCCAAAGGCACAAGAGCACATGTAAAAGTTTAATCTCTGTTTCTGTTACATGCAGTGATCTAAAACTGAGCAAGCTCTGTGCCAATTAGCTAATTAAAAAGCTTTACAAGCAGATCTCCACTTTCCACCTTGAAAGACACCAACTGACCCAAAGAAACAGCAATTACCAATGTGTCGTCTTGTGAGCTCCACTGCTGCGTTTCTGTTCACGTTGGACAGTAAGCCAAGGCAGAAACGTTCAGAGTTAGACGGATCAGTGAAACCATCCACGGTCATAGAGGGCTGTGAGGCGTGGAAAGTCTCTCCCACTCGCTGGTTGAGTTCATAGTAGGATATGGAGCACCAGAAGGCCGGCTCGCAGTAGGTAACAGGCTGCAGATCTGCACAAAAGAAGCAGCAAAATGAATCACAAGCCCTCAGGAGGGGGAGGGGGAGGATGAAAAAAGTGACTGTTTTAGAATGTTGTTCTGCCTCATTCCTTGGGCTCACTTTAATCACCAAACTTTAATTACTTGACAGATTTTAATGGACCGCAGCTAGAAAGTTACATCACTCTGGAGCTTTTGGTGCATGGAACAAATACCGTTGAAGATATTAGTCACTTAGCAAGTGAGGTGTCATGTAACTATCTTCATACTTGCAGAGAATGTAAAAATAAAGTAGGCTTTCCTATGAAATGTGGGATCACTTTTAGATAGCCAGTACCCTAAGTGGAGAAAAGGAAGAACTAGAAAACCTTAGAAGGAGCAGACCACAAACCTGCTTTTGCTAACACAGGTCTCTGGAACCCTTTTGCTGTGCACTTAAACCAAGCAGCAAGTCCAGCTTTCATTCTTACTGACTCTATGATCTCTCTGGCACTGATGAAACTAGTAGAGTTACCTGAAATATGCACCAAATTGTATGTAATACAGGCATTAAAGTGATGTAAAAATTAGATACTTTCTACCGATAACAAATTAACAACGGAAAATCCATTTCCTCAGTACGTGATGGCACATCTCTTTTGTTGGGGTTAAGGTTTGACTCAGCCTGTGGACTGAAGTTCATGAGCAGACTGAGGCTGAAGAAGTCTCAGGAAGATAATACTTCATATGCCAGAAAGGTGGGACATTCAAATGGCATCAAATGATTTAATTGCTCCCGCTGAAGCCAATGTGGTTTCAGCAGAGGAAGGCTCAAGTCAAATTTCTTGGAAATACTGCACTAGATGATGCCCAGTCCAGCTGCAAGCCAAGAATCTGCTGAGCAGAGGAAGCAGAGAGCAGACTGAGCTGATAAGTGCTCCATTCCTCTCATTCAGTGCAAGAAATAAAAGCAAGAGAATTCCCTCCAGTCCTCCCCCCAGCTTATCACTTCATCCCCATTCAAATGGTGCTTAAAAGCAGAAGAGAACAGCTTCCCATCTGGCCAGAGAGTTAACATCAAGCAGCAAACCCCAGGTTTTTCCATAGGCTTTCCCATCTGTTGCTCCTGCAAGGCTCAGGCGAATCTGCGGCTTAAGAGATCAGCTCCAAAAAATCAAAGACAGGTTTTCACCATCTCAGCTTCCTCTCACCCTGAGGAGAGTGTCTCAACAGAGGTTTGAGAGTCATTTCTCATCTGGTACCTGCTGTTACGCCTTTAGAAGCAGGCTGAAGCAGCCAGAAGACATGTTGGTTTCCTCTCTGTACTGTGGTGTATGAGTTCCCAAAGTAGCTAATAATCAGAAAAACCCCTTTGGTTTCTGCTTTGTTAGAAGCTTTGCTGGCAGCAAGTAAGGAACTGAATAAAAGTGCATTCTGGGGAACTCTGTACTCCTTAGCAGAGCTTCAAAGTCTGTGAATTTTGAAGCTTATTCCCCCCATCTTTCACAATCTATCTCTTTCCCAATTATATCATTGAAAAGAAAAATGCTTTATCACAAGCAAAGCCTCGTGTTCCTGCTCTCCTCCACACATTACGCCCACAAAAGAAACAACATATCTTCCTCTTATGGAAAAGGCCGTCACGCTCAAAGTGAAAGCTAACAGAAGGCAGCTCAATACAACAGGGGCCTTTACAGCAATTTAAGAGATCTGGTGAGCAGATTGTCCCACTTTAAACAACTTCATAGCTTAAAGCAAGTCTGTCTTCTGATACGCTGAAGGATACGATACTGGACATGGGGCTTTGAGCAACCTAGTGTAGCGGAAGGTGTCCCTGCTTGTGACTGGAGGTTGGAACTGGATGAGCTTTAAGGTCCCTTCCAACCGAAGCCAGTCTGGGATTCTCTAAGTTTACTGTCTCTGCCTTTTTCTCTTGAATGACATATTCAGTTTTCCTACTGGAAATGGCCCCATCAGGCAAATTTCTCCAATATCAGCCTTATTTCATCCATTAGCAGTTGGGGCCCACAGCAGGAACCTGTGCACATCATAACTGGCTCTGGGCTTCACATAACTCCAGTGCACTTTGATTACAGGTCCAGCAAATACCAGCACTAACACTGGTCTCTTAAGATGTGCCCATCCAGTTAAGAAAACAGACTGTGCTCCACATGACTGTGCTCTTACTCCACAGCAAGAGCCTTTCTCATTGAAAGACTGCTCAGCTCCAGAAAATCACATCAACTCTTTTTAATCCTAACAATCCCTAAATTATGTCCTCAGATTGGTCCTATTTAAGTTATAAAACCACTGAGGCCTGTATTGCTCTTTATGGTTTTGTGGTCCTGCCCTTCAGAAACCACCTCCGCTTGCTTGCCCCTCGAGGGAACTGTGGATTCCCCACTGAAGGATGTATGGAAATGTTATTTCCGGCTTATTTGCAACTTGAGGAAAGACACAAACCAACAAATCCTATTTTGAAGAAAACCTGGTCTCTGAAAAAATGCAACCAAGCTTTTAATGATGCTGCTTTCTGCTGTGATTTGTGGGCTTAGGCTTCAGCTTAAGCTGTCAGGGGATGGGCATGTTTCCTCTTGTGTAAGAGCTGTGCTGAATATTCATGTTCAATTTATGGATTTACTGTTTGGGGAAAAGTAAGAGAATGTAGCTCAGCTAAAGCCAAAGAATCCTGAGGGGGTATATGATCAAATAAAACATGATGCATTAAACCCAAGCAAAGCCTGCCTGAGTGATCTCCATACAATTTCAACTTTGGCTCAACTACAACTTTGCTTTCACAAGTGCCCACTGAGTATTGGGATGCTCCCCCTATTGCATCTTCCCTACAAGACAAAAGCACTATCTATTCATAGAAATATAGAATAGTCTGGGTTGGAAGGGACTGTCAAAGGTCACCTCATTCAGCTGTGGAGGAAAAAAATCACTGGCTGCAGTGTGTGCTCCAAGAAGAGCGGCTGCTCTCATTTCAGCCACTGCTTTTGATACACATCAGAAGTTACTGATTTGTGTTATCCAACTGGATTAGTTGCAGGCACATTAATTCTAACTCCCTTGGGACAAAAGATGAATAGGTGTGCATGCTCTCTTCCCCTCTATACACTTTGAGAAGGGCTGTCTGTTCTCTGCTTTGGGAAATGGTGTTTCAACACAGAGAGGAACAGAGGCTTATGTTCCTGATGGATTTGACCGTAGGGGACATGCTTATTTCACTTACAGCTTTTGCGTCAAGTCTTTTGCGGAGCAAACACTGACAATGGATTTCCTGTACACCAAGGGACTGCCTCGCTCCAAAATAACAATGTGCATGCAACCACAGGCTTGGCCCTTGGCCAGTGTCAACTCCCTGACTTCTTCCCAAATGTCCACATAATGCTGGCAACTCTCCTTTCATTTTGGTTGTTATTCTGTATCTTCTCCAGTTCATATTTCAGTGATGCAGAAGAGACTGCTGGATATCTATAACTTCCATTTAAAGCTTATGTTTGACAACTGAGAATTTGACAGCATGAGCTGAAAGGAGGAAAAAAATAAATCCCAATATGTTACCTTGCAACACTTTTGTGCCTGTGAATGGAAAGATGAAACTCCCCGAGTTTCTTCAACCCCCTACTACAGTCTTACAGCTTTATGCTGAAATACATACATTGCTCCTCAAACAAACCTTGCTTCCATTGTCCTGCTTGGTTTGGCCCAAGTTCACTGCCTCCGTAATGCTCTGGAACATGGCCATGAGATTTAAGTCCAAAGTTCAGCTTACACTAAGTAAACTGTCTTAAAAGCTTCAAGTAGTTCTGGTCAAATAAATGGACAACAATACCGTGATGTTACTTTCTTCAAGGCAATACTGCACTGCTGCTGGGAACTTGTTGCTCACTATTCTCATTGCACACTGTTGTGTTGTTTCTATTCTATTAATTCTGTTCTATGAACTTCTTTTTCATTTTCTTCACAAACACACAGAGAAAGCCTGATTAAACTTCTGCAGATCAAAGTACCATCCTCAACACTGGAGCGTTCTGCTTATCCACAGAATCCTATAGCACAGCAAAAGCAGGAGCACTGCAGGCCATCAGCATCCAGTTCCAACCCCCTGCCATGAGCAGGGACACCTTCCACTAGAGCAGCTTGCTCCAAGCCCCATCCAACCCATCCTTAAACACTGCCAGGGATGGGGCAGCCACAGCTTCTCTGGGCACCCTGTGCCAGTGCCTCAGCACCCCCACAGGGAAGAGCTTCTGCCTAAGAGCTCATCTCAGTCTCCCCTCTGGCAGGTTAAAGCCATTCTCCTTGGCCTGGCCCTACAGGCCCTTGTCCAAAGCCCCTCTCCAGGTTTCCGGGAGCCCTTTTAGGCACAGGAGCTGCTCTAAGGTCTCCCCTTAAGGAGCCTTCTCTTCTCCAGGCTGAACCAGCCCAGGTCTCTCAGCCTGGCCCTACAGCAGAGCTGCTCCAGCTCTCCCAGCACCTCTGTGGCCTCCTCTGTACTCGCTCCAATAGCTTCATGTCCCTCTTGTGTTGTGGGCCCCAAGAGCTGAATGCAGTGCTCCAGGGGGAATCTCACAAGAGCAGAGAGGGAAATGATGACAATTTTGTCATTTGACAGTTTTAAGAGTGGCTCAGCTACATGCCACTTCATTTACTATTTTGTAGCTTCCTCACATGCAAAAACTGACAAAATCTTTAAGAGAAAAGAAGTTCTTCATTTATGGAAGCTCTTGCCTAAAAGCAATAAATATTTGATTTGCAAATCTTAAAGGTATCTTAATGTTGGGAAGCTAAGATGCTTTTCTGATGCCTGCTCCTCAGACTACAAAGAGATTCTCTGTGGTTAACCAGCTTTCACCTGCTCCTACTTAGGTTTTGTCACCAGACAGCACATTAGACATCCGACAGGCCCATCCACTGAGCAGCATCCGTTAATAACCAGTGTCCTTCTTAGAAGATACACACTGGGGCCTCTTTTCTAGAAACTCCTTTCTTCCTTATGTAAGGCAGATGCCACAATCAACTTGCCAGGTTGGTTTTGCGACGTATAATGGGCTTCTTTACGTTGAGGTTGAAAAGAAATTGTTAGAAATTCTCCTCAACTCCCAGGCAAGACATTCAACCAAAAAGAAAAAAGGAAATAAAAATAAGTCAGCCATGTATTCTCTTTTTCAGCTTTAATAGCTAAAGCAAATAAAAATGTAGTGGCACTGTGGCAATACATCTCATGCTTAAAGGAAGAGAAAAAAGAGGGCAAAAAAAAGAAGAGAAAAGAAATCCCCTCTTCAACAGCCCCAAGATATCCACAAGTCAGCCAATGACTGACAAATTTTGGAGCAGTGTCAAAGCACTCCGTGCCAGGATTAAAAGCATATGTAAACTTTATGGCTATGGTTATTCAAGAGTAATCTCAAGTGGCCTCTGTCTGCTGGCTTAATGAACATTTAGAGAACTGATGCTGCAGCTAGCCAGAACTGTGAGTGCTTTTTATGACAGACCGTTGAGAGCAATTGCAAATAGGGTAAGAGCTCAAACTGATGAAGATCAAACAGTTTATGTCTGTCGGTATCAAAATAAAGGGCAGAGCCATTTAAGACAGCAGCAGAGGTTCAGAGATAACCACAAAACCTCTAATAGTACCGCAAAGGTAAAGGCCCCGTTCCAGGCTCATTTGAGCATAAGACTCCACAAACACCTCTAATGCTCAAAAATAAGGCTGTCCATGGCATCTATGCTTCTCCATACACCAGCATTCCTACCTTCTCGCCATTTATGTGGACTCTCCAAACACACAGCAGCCACCTCCGCTTTGCTCTGCTCAGCCCATGCTCAATTCCATACTGTACCAACTTGCATACCCGGGCCAGTTCTTCCAGTTGTTTAGGGCACTGGGACATAAGGGCTCTGGGCTGCTTTATCCCTGTGTGGTGTAGGGATGACAGGGATGCTTTATCCCTGTGTGGTGTAGGTAAGGTAGACGTACTCTGCTGTCTGACATGATCCCATCACTCACAGTTTTGTTGGGAGAACACAAAATCACCAGCAAAACAGATGGAGATATTCCTTGCAACCTCATGTAATCAAATGAGTGTATTTTTGCTGTAATCCTTCACTCATTCTGGTATTTGTCTGCCAGCATTTCTTGGGTTTTTATTTAAGTCTGATGTAAGTTTAGATTTCTGTATTTTGTCTAGAGTTACTATGAATCACTGTTATCACGGTAAAGAGGGTAAGTGGAAAGGAACATCAACAATGCTCACAACCCCAGCAAAAGTGCACAACAGCATCATTAAAATGTCACTACCTTGACTGTAATTACACACTGTTCTCAAGATCACATGCTTACCCAGATTATTGTGTGCTGGAGACATAGGGTTTGGTGATAAGTTCGGAGAACCTGAAAATCAAGACATTGTAATTATTAGTACAGCAGCTGCACAAGGGAAAACACTTCCACCAAACGCTCAGCTCTGCCTGGGCTTGTTGGAGGGATAACCCACTTCTCACTTAGGACTCATTTTGTGACACTAGCAGCTCCTGTGATGTTGATTACTTGAGCTTTCAAATGCTATTACTTATATCAGCTTGCTACATCTGCAATACTGCTAAGCATCTTCATAATGCCTTCTCTTAAGCTTAACCCATTAATTTTCAAAACTGAGCAGGCAGTTGTCTGTTTTACTTGCAGTGATCAAAGCTCCAGGTTCCATCATGACAGCTACAGTTAGCTGGGCATTTAACAGCGTGATTTTACATTACTAGGCACAAAACATACTCATAACCATCAAAAATTTGTATCACCAAATCTTATTGGTACAGGGAGCATGGAGGATTGAATCAAGATATACACCTGTGACCAAACAACTGTCAGAATCTTATCCTAAATCATTTCACTTTGGTCCACAAATTCTGCGCATGTATTTCAGATACCTGCACCTGGACACCCAGAGCAACTTCCCCAGTCTCTGGATGCCACACAGATGCACACAGGTGGTACAGCCCATTTTTGCTTTTCCTCTCACACTGAGTTTTGCAGGTTTCTTTGAAATCTGTTTTTCTACAAAGCCCACGACATCTGAAGGAAGGGATATAGCATTCAAACTTAAACTGGGTATTTATGGCATCTCCCAGGCCAATCCTATTCCAGTCTACTTTCCAAAAAGCCATACATATATTCCACATGTCAACCACATTACCAATAATTGTATGCACTAAAATGGATTGTGCCAATAGGCTTATGTTTGATGTAGAAAAACAAACCCACACTGCCTTCCTCCATCTGTGCAAGTGTGGTGAAAGACTGCAAATCATTCATGCCTCTTTTAGAATCCCACGTATGCTCTGTGGCTGAAGACATGCACAGAAACCAAGATACCTGTGTGCAGTATTTGCATTAATTAGATTCTGCATGTCTATCTCTGTGTAAGTGCCATGTATTTGCATAACCCTCTTGTAAAGCATTAGCCTTTCTAACCAAGGGTGTGGTTTTGCTTTTCAAGCGTAAGTGGTAAGAATTCAGGGTCCAATTCAGTGGTTCTTAAGAGCAGTGACATCACCCAAATCAAGAAGATGCTTTCAACAGTTATTCCCATGTGCTTTACATGAGATGTCAGGCTACATTTGCACTCCTACCAGGATGAAATACCTCAAACCACCACCAGATCTTCAGTACCCCAAAGAAAAACTTTAAAAGTGTCTCTGATACGACCTAGAAAGCTGCAGCAAATGCCAAAAGATGACTTACCTGCATCCATGCTGGGGTTCATCTGGTGGTCACTTGTTTCTCCATCCTCACTCAAATAGCCTGGAGGAGGTGTCTCTAGAAGCACAAAATGATCATACTGTCATTGCCACTGAATGCAAAGTCTGGATTTCAGACACCAAAAACATTGACTTTGTTATTCACAAGGAATTAAATTTCTTTTTAGAATGTTTCTTCCTCAAGCTGCTGAAAGGAGGAGCTGGCACAACCAGGATGACAGTCGTAGCATGTATGTGAGTAACAGAGGAGAGGGAAAGAAAAAAATCCGGATTTTCAATCCCATCAAACTTTAAGCCATGCAGACAGTTTTCTGTCCACATATTTTCCCTCTCCTGGTGTGCAGCTGCACAGCTTGTCCATGCAAATAAGGTGTAAATTGCTTGTAAAAGAGATACATAAATAGAAGAGCTCAATTCCATCAGAAATTTAGTTTTACTCAAACTAAAATGGCTGAATTTCATTCAAATCTAACCATGCAGAGGGAACATTCAGCTTCAGATTCCACAATCACCAGAGCATGTGCTACTGACGAGGTGAGTTTAAAGAAAACTATAGTTCTATAAACAGCACTGCTGTGTGTCTACATTTACAGCCTTCATCTGTTTTTGTATAGGTTCCCACTCCTTAGCTTCATAGTAACGATGGAAAGAAAGACTTCCCAATCATCCAACCTGGCATAATAGAGACAATTCACTGTGCGATACAACCCTGTTCCCTCTGCTCGCTGTATGGAAGATATATGGTACCTGGAATGTAGTTGCTCTGTGGCTCGATACCTGCTGGGAAGTTAGTGTTCTCTGGAATAGAATGGCTATAATCGTCTAACGGCGGGAACTCAGCTGGGATCTCTGTGTGCCGAGGCACCAGCACTGGAGGTAACACTGCACAAATAGAAAGGAAAAAAAGCAGAACAGCTTTAAAATAAAATGACTGAAACCCTAGAAAATGAAGAGAAACCAGTTTGGAGTAACACCCTTAAATACATGCAGCACCTAAGTCGCTAATTAAAGGACACAATTTGATAGTTGCTTCTGAAATAGCAGCAGTTAAAGATGCTATTCTTAACATACCTCAGCTGGGGATGGGATACGTGCTTATCTGAGCACACCTAGTCTGTCTACCCCTTCTAAGGCAAAGAAACTGGTCTTCCTGAAAACCAATTTAGGAGAAGCTACACCACATGCTTCCAAAGGAATAAATTTCACATAAAATGAAACAGCAAGGTAGGATTAGCATAAATATCCAGACTGGTTTTGCAGATTTGTACCAACACGCAGCAGAAGTATCTGCAGTTCCAGATGAAAGTCTCTCTCAGAGGCAGGAGGAGACTTCAGAACAGGAAGTTCAGTTGTGCTGGGGGCTATTCTTAGATCCACTTCAACTTAATACTAAGATTATCCTTAATTTAATACCAACACTTGAGAAACATACAACACTATCATAGCTCATACTTGCACCAACTACGTGTGCGAGTTGTTTGTGTGCACACAATGAATGCTGCATTAGGAACCTGGCAACAGTGCAACCTGCTCAACTCGGATTTTATCGATTTAAAATTGTATTTTCCCCTTGAGTGCAGATTCATAAATTATTCTGCTGCATACAGTAAGAGATTAGCATCAATAATAAATACACTTTGGTTTTAAAACCCTACGCCTGCTGCTTTATTCAATTTTGAAATGCACTTATAAATCCCTTATGCTGGTACTGAGACATTGAGGTATCCGCACAGAGGGCCAGCATTACCTGGGGTTTCTACTCTTTGGTAATGATAAGGATTTACACAGACTTCATCCTTCTTCATGTTAAAGGCATACTCGCACATCTCCATGGCCCGCAGCTCATGGTGGCTATGAAGGTCTGGCCATCTCCACAGCCGGCAGTAGATCACATGGGGAAGACCCTTCCGGTGAGACACTTGGAGCCGGCCATCTAACGATCTGCAGTCAGAACATAGAGATGACAGTGATTTAGACTGGTACACAAGGGTAGTACTTAGCACATCCCATCAAACGCTACACTAGGGAACCTAATGTGAAGACTGGAGGCTTCAGCAGGACACTCAAAGCAAAGGCCCAGCCAACTCAGCATCCTGACACCAGCCCAAAAGGTACTGGACACCAAAGCCTGCTGAGACAGTGCTGGAAGGAGGCATTCCAGTCCAGTCTTCAGGCCATGGAGAAATCTCCAAAACTATAAAATATCTGTTACATAAAAGAGATTTATTCATTTTCATAAAGAGGCTAATTTGGAGGCAGAGACAAGAGCCACAGCAAGTAAGAATACATCCATTTAGCGGTACTTCTTAAACTAACTAACAAGATGTTTGCATCACTCTTAGCAATTCATGTTCTGCATGTAAATGTACATCTTAACATATGTGCTAAGAAAACTGGACTTTTAAGATACAGAGACATGAATTTCCATTGTGACAGAATTATCCAAGACTGGCACAGACATCTTTCCTTCAAACAGCAATCCCAACCATTACGAACAAGCAGGTCTTCCAGTTTCCTTTTCCAAACTGACACTTGAAAGCAAAAAAAAGAAACAGATTTCCAGCCTTGCTCAGTTTTGGTTTTACATCCAGCCTGCGTCTCCTCCAAATCACTTTCCATCTAATCCCATCCTCACAATAGCCTGTTCCTAGCAAACCTTCCTGGGAAGGTTCAAATGCTCTCCAACAGAGGAAAGAGCTGGAGCAGGGTCTCCTCCATCCTGGATGAGGGCTCCACTCCCTGAGCTGCTAAACAGGAACATCCCCCAGGCACTCTGTTTGAAGTCTAAGCCTTCATTTCCCTTGCTTTTCTTAATGACTGAAATCAAACATTTGAGGGGGTTGGTGAAATGAAATATTCCTAATTTTTAATTTGTTAAGGAAAGAAAAAAAGGGGAAAAAAAAAACAACTTAAATTTTGCTCGGAATTCTTTCCCTTGGTTCCCTGCGTTGGCAGCCGATCCAGAAAAACAAACCAAACCCAAACCAAAACACACAAACAATTACTCCAGCAGTGGCTGTGCTAGTCTTGGCTGCCCTAAAAGAGTTTTCCCAAAAGCTTCCCTGGCAGAGGTTGGTAACACGCACACCTCTTGTAAACACTGCGACAACAACGAGGAAGGCAGGACGCAACCAATTCAAGCTATTACTGACAAGCACCTGATTTAGGGAAGCAGGAAAGTATGTCACACAATGTTATGTATGAAGTATATAGAGAGTTTATCACTGAGGGACTTGCTGGTAGAGGTTACAAAACATCTAAAACCTGCAAGCATATTACAGCCCTGGAAAATGCACAACGCCCAGTTATTTATTGCATGTATTTATAGTATGTATTTCTTCATATTGTGCTGTTACTTATGGGTCAAACTCTCTCTTCAGAGTGCTCTGTGATGGGGTGACCAACCAGATGAGCATCTGGCACATTCTCCAAGTGTATTCTTAAGCCAAACTCCTTCTGAGGACAAGAAAGCAGAAACTAGTTTTCCTGGGTGGAAGACTCACAAGGAGGGTGCCAGCGCCTAGAATCGATCTTCTATGGAAGGTGGGAACCGTGACAGGCCCAAGACTTGATTTGTGTGACCCCAGAACTTGTCAATGTGGGAAAACTTAAAAAATATAGCTACCAAAAGTGTGAAACTATTCATTATATTTAGCAAAAAGAGAGCAGGCTGAAACAAGGAACAAACCAGGACTGCTCTTCTGTTCCCCTTTCAAACATCTCTGCGCTTAGAAGGACATCCTGCATCTAAGTGAGGGAAAAGGAGAAAAAAAGAAGATTCAGAGAGATTATTCTAAGTGTCCCACAGGGGACACAACTGTGGCAAGTGTTCTTACTGTTCTCAGTCACCATCAGCAGATGGACATGACAGTAGCACAGACAGATTTGGGCTAAGGTTAGCAGCTGAGATGGAGGACTAAAAGTGTCTACGACTTCTGGATTACTTGCAAGGATGGTCTCTCTCTACATTTTTCAGGGTGGAAGAAACTACACCTACAGCAAACTCCCCAGTCAGCTGGAGGGTAAAATGCACTTCTTCCCACCACCCCAGGGTTCTTGTAAAGCCATGAAGTCTTCACAAAAGATGAGCCAGTCCATTCATGTGCCTGATGCCCTCTCTGGATGCAGTGCTTCAACACCCAGGTTAACAGTGCCCCTGCACCAACAAAGCTCTTGCAGGAGATCGTGGAGACACACTAAGTCACTGTTGTCTAAGCAGGCCTCAAATCCTGAACAGCTTCCGTGGTAATCTAAAGCAAAACCAGCCTGAAAGCAGAACTGATTCTCAACCACTACTATCACAGCTCCTCATTTTTGTCAGCAGAGACTACACACTGTGGAAAATGTGTTGTGCTTGCTATCTACCAATGCTCCTGGCATGAATGCTGTTTGTACTGCACAAGAGATGGGCTGCTCTACAATCTTATCTAAACCAGACTTCTTAAAATGACAGAGCCATATGGTTTATTTTCAGATATATTAACCTCCCCTTCTCCCCTCTGCCCCCAATAAGAAGATATGGGAAAAGAAATTATATTTCCCCAAAGCACTGGGGACTAATTGCATTTTTATGATTGTGAAATCTCTCCTCAGGCTCTCTGTTAAGGGACTTGGGACAAAACAACATTGTCTGCTTGTTCTTGGGAACAACGTGGCAAAGTAACAGGGCAGCTTTATTCCTTTCTGCTGTCCTCCCTCAACTCTCAAGGAGAATTTTGACCAAAACAACAGATAACTGGTATGGCTGACATGGGACACAGGATTTCATGAGCAAAGACTGTGCTCTACTACAGGCAGCTCTTTGCGTAGATACAGCACTCCGAGTACCACAGTCAGTTGCCACATCATTCTTAGATGTCTGAATGCTTCTTTGTAGATGCAAACACCCGACAGAGCATAAGAACTGTCCTGAGCACCCAACACATCTCACTTATACATTATCTAGGCTGCAGTCATTGGCTCCTGTTCCCTCAGCATCACACCACAAGCTGGTTCAGGTCTTGAACTTGGCAAAAGGCCATCTGCTTTTCCATGGGTTAATAGGCTGCAACATTTCCTGAAGGAACCTGAGGAAAGCCAAAAGCTGTGTGAGATGAGTCAGTATGCACTTTTCTTAGCGTGCACCATATTTGCTAGCTTAACACCTCTGGGGTCCACAGCCCTCATGCATGACCCAAGCAGGCGTGTGTCTCGCATCCATGTGCACAGTAACCCGATAATAAACTCCACAGCACACACAACTTCTACCCCTTCTTGGTCCTGTTCTGAAGCACAGTCTGATCTTGAACGCTGAAGCATCTCCAAACCACCTGAGAGCTCAGACATCCACTAAAATTAGCAGAATCTAAGTACCAAAGATTCCACTGAGTTACTGAATTGTTCCTCCCTGTTTCTTTTGTTTTAACCAGCCTGTGTTGAGCAGATCTCCCTGTACAACTGACTTGCTACAGTCATTATTCCATGATACCTAACAGGATTTCTTTTAAAAAGCTGCTTTGGCCAAAAATATTCCATATTGGATGGCTGTCTCCAAAAGCAGCACCATTTGTTTTGGTGGGACGCACACCTTCAAAGTGTGTCTGTACTGCGTGGTGGGATTAAACAGCAGAAGTAGTAAAGAGCTCTTCTTTTCACAGTGTCGATGTTTAGAGCGAGCGGGTGATGCAGCCTCTGGCTGCCAGAGGGTGTTCTAGTGCATCTTTTATAAGTAGCACATATCCTGAACTCGCAAGATAAGAACAAGAAAATATTGTGATCCCCAAGCCTGATTTACTGGGGGAAATGTGATGAGCTGTAGTTATCACCTCCTGTGAGTGTGAAAGAGTGTGGGCTATGACAGCCTGCAAGATAAAGTAAAACCAAAGCCAGAACACAGCAAGATTGCTGAGCTGATATCAGTTAGCAGTGGGTTACAGCAAAGAAATTAATTCAACAATGATTCAGAAATACTAAGTCTTGATGTGCCAAGACAAAGAAGAAGGAGAGAGGAGGCAGATAGTGGCTCAGTGATGTCAGGGATCAACCTATTGAGAGGAACAGAAGAGACCAGCACTTCTCCACCTGAATGACAACTCCCTGGCCAGCAGACTGGGTGGCTGTGCTGGGTCAGGAGAGCAGACTAATGCCCCACTGCATACTTGTCCCAGCCCGTGCTGTGGGTGTTAGCAACAAAGATAATCACTATGCACCCATAGGCTGCATGAGGGATAGAGCTCAGAAGACTTGGTGCTTGGTGAAAGATGCCCAAGGAAAAGTCAGCCAAAGGCTTAAGGTTTACAATATGGTGCAAACATGATCAAGAGGTATCCAGTGGAGAGGTTACTCCACACCTAGGGCAGTTATAACCATAGATTAGAAAGTACTGAATGAAGAAAGAGAGACCAAAACCCTAGGAATGCAGTCAGGTGATTTAACTGCTTGCACAACAACTTCAGGCACGGTCAGGACACCACTGCAGCGTCTGTAAGAAACAAACAAAAACCCCCTCAGGCTGAACACCTTTAGGATTGATCCATCCTTATATGTTGTTACAAGCAAAGTTTAACACATGAAACTGCTAATCCAAACTGCCCAGACAGCTGCTGCTCGAAGACCAAAGGGCAACTGCGAGTCTTAATAGCAAAAACAGAGAGGGGAGGAAAAAGAATGACAGAAACATTTTCAAACACTCCCCTGTAACAGCCTGAAACAGAGTGAGGAGTAAATAGGAGAACATCACATTGCGTAACAGGGATTTGATTTCCAGGCGTGATTGTGGGGTTTTTTGGTTGGTTGGGGGTTTTGTTGTTGCTGCTGGGTTTGTTTTGTGTTGGGGTTTTTTTAATCTGATTTGATTTGTTAGACCCTGAATTGGAAAAGAAAAAAGAAACCACCTACCCCTCGCTTGGGAAGATGTACTTGGTGTGTTATGTCTTCCTCTTTGAGCACTTTGCAGCTCTCTTTCCTTTAGATGCATAATGAAAATTTCTCTTGCACCCATTCTCTTTTAGAAGTAAAGTCAAAATCAGTGGGATGCAGAAGCGCAAATTAAGCAAAGTGATGTAAGCAGGAAGTTACTACAGGTAACCTCTGTCAAGGCTGGTAATCTTCAGATTTACTCTATCAGAGGTCCACTCCCTCCCCTTAACATTCAAACTCATACACTCCGGTTTGCAAAGCCCAATAGTTTTATGTCCCTGTCCTAATCTTCCAAGAGAGCAAACTGCCTGAAAGCTCAAGTATCCAGCAACACCAGCATGTGCAAAAAGTCAGGAAAAGAGAAAAACCATCAGGAAATAAAAGTGTAAGTTATGCATTTCCAGGGATTTCCTACTAAAAACCACGAGCAGAAGCTGATTTTTAAACCCACAACAACTAAGTTGCCTGTATGCTCTAAAATGCACTAAGAACTATGGCCACAGGCTGTGATTTTCTCTTAAGCACAAAACATGGTTAGTAATTCCTTACTGGCCCTGCATCTGGTCTACACCAGGGAAATAAGCATTTATTCCTGTAGCAGAATCTGGCTTTTGTGTGCAGAGCACTGCAGTATCCACAGGGCTTCACCCAAAAGTTGGATAAAATCTCAGCTTTCCCTGAATAGTGGCCAAATGAACAACACTGAGTAAAAAAATCTGAGCCATGCAGCACATTTGTGATTCAAAAAGCTGATCCTTTGCCATCTCTTTCCCCTCAATTTGCTCAGCATCACTACATTTTCCAATTGCTGGTGCAGTTTTAACAGTACTGTCATTCAAGTTCTGGAAATAGAAGGAACTGCGTCAAACTGAGGTTTGCAATGCACATTATCACGCTGCCGCAGAGGAAACTAATAATTAATACTTCTCCTTAGCACTTTACATTTATAGATTAAAAGAATTAACAAACATCTCATTTGCAACATGTCTCTATGGAGAGAGTAAGTTCTTGCTACCCCCAGAGCAATGAAGCTGGAAGATTCTTTCAAAGCAAAAGGGAAGTCTGTGCCAGAGGCAACACCAAGAATAAAGAGCTCATCATCCCCTCGATGCTATCAGAGATGACCACTATTTTGTGATGGTAACTCATCTGGAGCGCTTACTCTTCCCACTGAAGTCTTCCTTTGGGTACAGAAGAAAACCACATGTTCTCTACACTGGCAGATGGCAGCTAACTTCAAATGCTCCTGGCCTTCACAGTGCGTTCCTAACAGGCAAAAGCTGCAACACCCTCTGGGTGGGTGTACACCACTCTGTGTGTACTTAACAGGTAAGCCCAGGATCACAGCCAGCGGGTGGCACAGCTCCATGCATCTGCTGACCATGAAGTCTTGAACAGGGACTGCCAGAACCTACAGTCTGTGGTATCAGGTAGATTTTAAAGAGCAATTCCCACTTTTTCTGATGCTGCATAATTCTTCAAGTCTCATTTGTGCTGGGTTTGAAAAGTAGCTGACACTACAGAAATTACCAATATATCTTGTGTGGGCTCCTAACTGCCTATTTACATCTCTCAGTCTTTACTAAGGCTTTGCAGACTTCCCCTTCCCCCACTTGAAAGCTGAAGAAATACAGCACGGAGAGTTGATGTCAGGATCAGATTATGACAGCATGAGTCATTTATTAAGATTCCAGTAATGCTAAGCTCTTTAGCAGGTGCCTTGAGACCATATTTTTCAGAGTCTAATTTCAGATTCAGACATAAGTATGTTTTATTGGTTTACCATAAACTGTCTGTCCATTGTTGCTGCTCTAAAGCCGCCTTCTGCTTGTCCTGTACTCCGCAGCAATCTTCTCTGAGCTATGTCCACTTCTACTCCCTGCTGACATGCAAATGACAGCTTAGTTGAATTTAGATTTCTTTAAAGCTACAGACAGATCTTGCTTTGTCACACAGTATCATGATCTGTTTTTTCATCTGTACTTTTTACTAATCTCTGTTATTTACACCACTTCTACTTGTGCCACAGCTATAGGATATTGTTGCTGGCTATCAAACCCAGCTCCCTTTCCTTTATCTATAGCCATTTTGTAATTATACGCCCCTACATCTTTCACCTCCTCCTTTTTCTGATAGCCAGTAGCACAGAAATGGGTACTTCAGAGGCCCAACCATGCATGTCCTTCACCCTCCTACCCTAGAAAAGACATAATGTGTCCTAATGCTTAATTAAGGCTTAGTCATAAACCCAGTTCTAAACTTCCTAACGTACATCCTAGTATTTCTGCTATCTACACTTGCCCACTTGCACTTAGACCTGCAAAGTGCATGGCAACTCTCAGAAAGGGTCCAGTCTGACTCATGGTCCACCATGACTGACATTTCAAAGGAAAGCAGTGAATTCCCCAACAAGGCACAAACTGAAGTGACACTGTTTCTAACAACAGCAGCAGGAATGGTGCAGTTAAAATGTCTCTGATGGCTTCCCTTTACCCTCAGGAAGCCCAGAGCTGTCTGCAAAGCAAGGTGAAAAACCCGATGGTCCTTGTTGTTACTGCAAGAGGCAGACACAGCAAGCTTTATTTTGGTAAAAATGTGGTAATTCACTACTACTAATCTACCATGAATACAATTGGTAGAGCACAAGGGATGGAAGTGTATGTGAGGCCTTGAGTGTTACAGAAGGTATTGCACCTAAGCCCTTCCCCGGACCAAATGTAACTTTTTGCATGATTTCCCTAACTCCTCTCGAGCTCCAGTTTTTCTGAGTAGCCCTTGTCCTTTTATTTAGGTCAGCAAAGTTTATTTGCCCAAATCTGCGTCAGACTCATCTGAATTTATTTGTGCTTGCGCCTTAAGGGGACTAGGGGTGGAAGGAACAGACACAGCCTCTCAAAAGGAGCGTGCCTTTTTGAAAAGTCATTTATCACATGAGCTCATCATTTCTTCCCAGAATCCTGTGTTTAACTCCAATCCTGAAATCCAAACCCCAACACACTTGCATCCAACCAAACCAGCGACTTCCTCTCACCGAGGAGATTCCAAGCATACTGATGGGGCTGTGTATTTGTATGTTCTGAGGAGTTTCAGAAGGAGAAAATGGAAGGATGGAAATGCCAAAGAGATTCAGATACGCTTCCGTAACACAGAGTGCATTCAAAACAAAAGTAGCTCAAGAAAGAAGGAATAACTGGAGCACATGGTCCTGCTAGCAAGAGAAAAGAAAAACTGTAAAACTCAGTGTTAGCTTCCATGGTATCTACACTGATTCACATTTAATATCTAGCTTCCACATGCATCTTCTTGATACTGCAGGGAAAATAATCTTCCTATTTTCACTGAAGCCAGGAGAGCTTTGCAAATTAGCATCAACTGTTGCTACAGCCTAAAGAAAAGCAGAGCTAAGGACCCAAGAAAAGAGTACGCTGCTTAACTGCTGAAAGAGAAAAGAAACTGATGTGCTGCTCAATGTTTAGACAGAAGTCTCACACCAAGAGCTGCTGCCCCAAATATATGTATCTGCTAACAAAAGCAAAAGTGATTATCATAGTGAGTGCTGAAAAATGACAGTTTTAAGACCTTGGACTCTCCTTCACAATATATACAATTCCCAGTGCCTTCAACAGAAACTTCATATAAATTCCAGGAGTCGGAACTGACTTCTCAGACAAATGTTTGTGCATTCTATCAAGTTGGGACAAAGCCAACATTTCTTATGGAAACATTTTTGGTGGTCCTGGGCAACGAACATGTTTACTTTATAGCAGATATAACTAAAAATACACTGTGCTACAGCCTCCAATTATCTTGTTTGGAATAGTTTGAGGCTACTCGAGGTTCATCGCTGTTATTTTCTTTATTATATAGTGAAAATGTTGCTGCTTTTCCTGTAATTTGAAAAGCAGCTATTTCAAGATTGGACATTTGTGTTTGTACCACCCCCGGTTGGATAATGAGATCCAGGGTGAAGTTTTCCAGAGCGCCCATCTCCCACTTTCAGAAGCAACTCAGGTACTTCAGACAGATCGATGCATTCCTTGCATAACATGGGCCTTTTATGTCTTCCATTAATTCCACTGGCTCTACATGCTATTGCTTTTCAAGCCGGTTTAACAGCAGCTCAACTCAGTAATTCTTTGCCCAACCAGTACTAATCAACAGGACACCACAAACGAGGGGACTCAGTCCCACAAACGCTCACGCTTCCGTCCAACATCCTCCCCCACTCCCAGCCCCTCCACAGGGATGTCCTTAGGGATCCATTCAATAGTAGAGCTACACACGGCTCTGGGATTAGGACCTGTTCTTCATTAAGGCTGCAGCTTGAAACGAAAGGCAGCTTGCTTACAAAAACTTGACTCTGGGTTGCTCTGCCTTTGGTCTCCCCCATTCTCCCAACCGATTAACCAGCTCTCTTTTCCAACCAAGCTTTCCCAGGATGCTGTGGCATCCTACGAGTTGTTAATGAATCAGTTCAGCATGAATCATTTCCCATGTGCAGACTGTGTATTTCATCACAGAGCCGATTCTCACAGACTTTCCTCCTTGGTCCCGATGACAAGAACTACCTTCGCTACCAAAACAAGCCTTGAAGTTTCCACAAGGAGTTAACAGAAGGTGTGTGCTGTGGGAGAGAGGTGAAAAGGGTAGTGGAAGAAGGCTGTGTTAATTTTACAACTCTAACTTCCTTAATTATGAGTCACCAGCAAGGCAGGAGAAATCCAGCTTAAAAGGTAAACCAAAAGAGTGAGATGTCTTAGGGGAATGCTGCAGATTTCAGATGAAATGCCTCATTAAAAGCCCACAGAAGTTAATATTTTACAGTCTCTTCTGTCTATAATTACTACTGAAATCAGAGACTCGGGACTCTGCAGGAGTCCCCGTGTATTTGGAGGAACAACTTCATAAACTTCTCTGTCTCATAATCAGGTTTTACAGCACATCTGAGGAGGGTGAGGGAAGAAAGGACGTGGCTAATCGTTTTATTTTGGGGGACTGTTTCTATACAATAACAGAAGAGGGTTATTAGTACCAGAGAGGTAGAAAATGCTTCAGTTGAAATGTTTTCTCTCCACCAAAAACTCTCAGCAGCAAAAAAGGAAGCTGTGTATGTGGCTACCTGAAAGCTTCCTTTCTTCTAGTAAATCTACAGATCAGTTGAAAGGCTGTTTCTCGGGCTACCACTCACAGCAAGACGCGCCATGCAGCAAGAGAAAGTAACTCCAGCAGCCATCCCCTCCAGCCAAGATAATTATTTTATTCATGGAAGCCCAATTCTGCTTTCCTAAATTACAGGTGATGGTAAAAAAAACCCAAACCCACCCTGAAAAACTCAAGAGAAAAGGAGGAGGGAAGAGTATCCCCATGCTGCAAGGGACAAGGAATTCCCTTGCTCACCAAAAATCACACTTTTAGGTGTTGTGGCTCCCTTCAGGATCCCTATCAGGTTGCACCACGTTCCCACTACCTATTGTAACTAAAGCAGCACTAATACAAGTACTGATGTTTTCCCTCTCTCCTTCACTCTCCCCTGCCATAAACTGCATCAGCTCTGCACTGGTGATACAACTGGGAGCGAAGGATGTAGAATTTCAATGCTTACCTCTGACTAATGCAGGATGTGTGGGAGAGCAGCACAGCAGCATGAATAACAGCTCTACGAAGCACATATCAGTATCACGCTAAGTCATTCTTATCATCCAAACAGGATCTTAAGCATGTGCGTGCACAGTACCTTTCCTGTAAAGGTTTTATCATGGCTATTGCTCGCATGGAAACCCAGCTGCTATGACATAGAAAGGAGCAGGAAAAAGCAAGCAGCTGACATCAATGTGAACAAATACCTTATTTCCATGTAAATGTCAGTAGTAATGAAAACTTGAGGCAAGAAGTGATTAAAGAACAGTCCAGAAAAAAACCCAACACGAAAACAGGTCACCCTTCAACCACCACAGGAGACAGAACCGCTCCCAAATGGGATGTTTTTTAGAAGTTTTCCATGAGGTGTCCATAACGAACAGCTGAAAATATCAACTGCATCAAAACTCACATTTAAGGAACAAGGAGCCATTTCAAGTAGCTTTCCTGTTGTCATCTCCCCTTCCCCTCTCTTCAAACTAAAAAGAATGAACATTCACATCCTGGGAACCTCCCTGGATAAATGCTAAGACTTTAAGCTTAAACGGGAAGCAGATCTCTCTTGCCAAGGAGAGGGGAGCAAAGAGGGAACAGACTCACAGGTAAATATTAGTTTGTACTTGAAAAAGCAAATTCTTAAAGCTGCTTTTGATTTTCATGCCAGCTTCACCTCATCCTCCATCAAACCTTGGTAGAGCAGAGTGACGCAGGAGGAACGAGCACCCTCTGTCTTTGGTCCAGGGTGACAGTGACACTGCCAGCCATTATCAGCCAAATTATGGAAAATGATCAGCACAATTCCAGAAAGAAGGGATGTTTTTCTGCCTTGCTTTCTTTTTGGCCTCTTTTGGCTGGTGCCTTTAATGCCAGCCACACAGGAGTCTGGCTGGACTGTTGCGTGTGGTTTTGGCACTCACAAAAGCGGCAAGGAATGCTGTTTGGGAGCACGACTCTCCTCCTCTTTGCTCCCATCTTGTAACCACACAGGCTCTTCTTTCCCAGGTCTCGTATCACCTTGCCATCTGGCAACCTTTATGAGTACTGAGCAGTTACTGAGCAGTAACAGTAGATAGAAGACTTGAAGCTCTTTAAAGTCACAGGAAAGATCCCTCCTGGCCTTGCAGCAATAGTCTACCATCCTTCTGCTGTGACCTGAAAGGGGAACCCCCAAAAGATAAACCAATTTTCAGTTCTTCAAATCCTAAAGTGTTTTCAAAGCTCTACAAGTGTACAAACAGATCTGTCCATCTTTGTGGTAAAGCTAAGATGAGAGTAACACTAAAATGTTCCTTAACAGCTCACAGCAACACTACCGTGCTTTCATGGTCAACATGAAGACCACCACCACTCACTCCAAATCAAAGCTTGAGGGAAACTTGAGAAACAAACCATAATAACTACTCAAGATGAAATGCAGACAGGAGACCCAGGAACACCACCCAGCTTCTCTAAAACAACACGATGAGGCATAAAGAGGTAACAGTCAATTACGGCCTTCTTTTTATGTCTCCTCTTTAGCAGCATAATGCACTTGCTAGGGCCCTGGGTCAGCAGTGACTCAGAGAACAGAGGGCCTTCCAGTGAATCATCCACACATTTTTAAGCACCCTCCAGGTAGTGTTGATTGGGAGATGTCTCACTACCTACACCTTCCCTAAATACTTACTGGGCTATCCAAGGCATGAGTGAGAGCAAGCACGCGACTGAGGGTGCGAAGGAGCAGCCAATCCTCTCTGAATACCCAAATGCTACAAAAAAGAGGAGACAGCACACAGAGACCTAACAGCACTACTCACTCCTGCAGCTTGTGAATACTGGCATAAGCTACATGAAGATAGGGAAACAATGGGATAAGTCACAGACATTTGATTTCACAAGTCAAGACAGTTTTCTTTCCCCTCCCCTCATGACTAAGCCTCTGGTCCACACACCCACTCTACCCTCAAAAAACAACTCCATGAAACAAATTTGATTGCTCTAAAATATACACAGGCAATGACCAATCACACCTCCTCCTCACAGCACCAAGTCTATTTACTAAGAGTCTGCACCAACTGTCTGCTTTGTATGAAACAGGATCCAACTCCCTCTCAACGAAACATTAAACACTAACAAGTCCAAGTCCCCTCCATTTTCCCTATCCCATTCCCAGAGCTTCACATCTCCAGACAACATCGGTTGCCCAGATAAACTTTCTGAAATCACCCCTGCTGTGTAACTATGATGGCTGAACCTCACTCTAGGAACCTACTCACCATCTGAACCACTGCTCTACACCACCTCGAGTGCCCTTCCCCTTTTCTACTTGGTTTGCTACTTGAGACATTTTTCTGCACAAAATGTAAGAAAACACACCCAAAACCCCTAAACCCCCGCAAAGCAAATTAAGATCTAACCCTTCTTTTTCCTTTTAGCAACTACAGCAACTTGCCTGTCCTCATGCCACCCCCACTAACCTCTTCCTCCTCTCTGGCACATCAGATCACTATCTTGTTCCTCCAACCTATCAAAAAGCACAGCTGCTAAAATTATCATTCTGACCCATCCATCACACTCCTCTCTTAATCAAGGTATTAAGTTCAAACAGTGCAGAGCCCTGCCCTCAAGGCACTCCAGCCCTCTTTATATTACATCTGAGAACTCATCCCAACTGCAGTTCCTCCCTCTCCTCTCAAATTCCTTGCGCAGAGTGGACATCCACATGCTTCTGCTTGGCTTCAACTTCCCACCTCAGCCTCTCTCTCTGTCTTACGCTGCTTTCAGCATTACTCCAGGGCACAGAAAAACCTTCCAGCCCTGATGAGATGGAAGAATGATCCCTCACTGTCTCATTCCTTTTGAAAGGCCAGTTGAACACAGCATGCCATACACCATCAACATGATACAAAAGGCAAAACGGTTTAGAGGGCGGAGATGGTGCAAAAGTATTAAAGTAATTAATACAGCCCACGGTTACAGTTCTCTCTGGATACTCCCATGAGTACTGTCTTGCATCTTTTACACTGCCAGCTATTCAGGGACAATCTGTATCCTTTCCCCCCCCCCCTAAAGCAACAAGCACATTCTTGGCAGCTGAATTATTAATAAGGAACAAATGGTAATTGATTTAGAGAGGATCTGTCTCCTTCAGTCATCTAAGTCATGGTGCTCATACGGCTTTGTCCTGCTTCCGGCCCCTCCAAAAGTGCATTCTCCCACCCAGACCCGTAACAGAGCGTATCCAGCTCCAAATTATCTGTGTTTATGTGACCTCTTTAGCACTGTTGTATCTGACCACTCACCAGATACTGCAAAAGAGAAACACAGTGTTCATTGTTCTTTCCGTCCCTCTCTCTCTCCTCAGCCGGCAAGGAAAAGCTTAACTGGATTAGTTCTTAAGGATTTATTTTTATCCATTGTGAGCTTGTGAAAAAAATTAAAAATAAAATACTCATGGAAAAGATGAGTTTTGCATCAGGCTCTGAATGTGCTGAGCTTGGGGAATCAGCGCTTTTGCTGCTGGTGGAAAGTTCCACAGTTCTGGCCCAGCTCTTCACACCAAGCATCCGTCCTCCTCCTCTGGGCACTGCTTTCTCACATTGCAGTTCCAATACTTGCAACAACGATTTTCACTCCTGTTTTGCTGAATGAACTGAGGATCACTGGATAGGTCCTCCCTCTGCTATGAATACGGGTTTACTTGTAAGACAAGCTTGAGAAGCGGCCTCTGAGAGCAGCCAGTCCACAGGCTGTTACGGTTATTGCAATTAACAGCACCACACACACATCCTATTGCTTTCCTAACACTCACCACAATTTGTTTGGCATGAAGAACTGATCAGCAGTCAGCTTGCCACAAACTCAACCTTTTTAAGGCAGGACCTGTTGCTTTATTGAAAAACAGTACAAAGTTTGTTTCTAGAAACAGTATGGAGATGCCATGGAAAACACAGCATTGCCGCTCAAAATGCTGGCTGAATTCCAAACAATGAGAACTCTGACATGAGGCAAAAACAGACCTTCAAAGTCTTGTAGGCAAATATACTGTCACTGAATATTTTGTCATGGAAGCAAGAGCCTAAAAATATAACACAAGCAGATAATGCACCACGACAGGCCAGCACACATCCTGTCTTTACTCTGTAAACACCACGATGTGAACTGGCACTATTGTAGAAATCAAGCCACCCAGACAAAAAGTAGGCCAGTAGTTTGTAATAAACTGCAGCCTTCATCCCAGAGCCTCCATGCTCCTTGTCCCAGATATCCTGTTCTATATTAGATGAAGAAGGAACCCGGTAAGAGCACAGCCAGGCAGCTAGTCCCAGTAGCAAATGCATGCTGGGAGCACAGGGAGGAGATGTGAAGGGGGAAATCGTTTACCATCCATCTTCTGATAAGGCCAGCACCTGCAGGAGCAGCGTGTGGTGCCCACAGCAGGAAACCTAGCCTTGATATGTGCTGACTCACTGCAGTGTGGCTCCTTGCAGTTGGCAGTGGTAAAGTCGTCTAAAAACACTCCTCTTCTCTGGAAGCAAGGGGCTGTTGCTATCTCCTTTCTCTAAGCAGAAATCAAAGAAGAAAACCAGAAGTGCCCTGGGGAACTAGAAGACATCATATTCTGCATTCCTTGTGACCATTTGCAAAATTTGGGCTTGAAGGGGAAAATATTTTGTTTAACATAAATGAGAGAATGGTAAAAGCCACAACAAACTGAAATAAAAGAGAAGTGCTGGAGGCACCAGAGCAAACCAAGATTCATTTCTTGTTCTCACAGAAGTACTTTAGTTACATTTGGATGAATTACACTCAAAGCCTTCAGATTCCTTTTAGGTTTTTGATTCTTATCAAAACCGTCCCCATCGGTCCCAATGTATTTCCTTAAAATGCATGTGATAAAGTCCCTCTTGTGGAAGTGTGTAAAGGACCCTGGAAACACTCCACTCCACAAGAATGGATGTTAAACTTCAAAAGCATTCAGTGCAGTTATGCATAACAGTCCCTAGAACAAAAAACCATAAACAATCCTTGGGTCATTCAATACACATGATCACTCACACAGTCTAATCTTTTCTCAGAACCTCCAATGTGCCCAGAGCTATGTAAAGCTCTAAGGCGTAAACGGGTATTCAGCAAGGCAAACAAAACCAGGTTCCGCAAACCTGAAAGGTTACCTTCCAGGAAGGGAATGAGCAGAGCCTTCCAGCTGAACCCTGTGTGCTCATTTGCACATCGAATGAATTCAGCGAATTCCATTCCAGCCCTCTAGATGACTGACTTTTCAAGATGCTAATTGCTTTATGGTAGTACCCACTAATCCCCACTAAACCCCAATCAAACAGCAAGGCTAATACACAACCAGCATAAAAGAGAAAGTCCCTGACCCAAAGAGAATGTGATTTCCATTTACAACAGGATGCAACAGGTAAATGAAACGGACAAACAGGAAGGAGCAGTTATCACAAGGAGCAGTTGTTATATACTAGAAGTGTGAAGTGGCTTCAAGGGGATAAGAAATTAGAAACATCACCACCACATTCTTCTTCCAGCTGTTAATCAGAGTTTACTTTCAAAGCACATGTGGGAAAGTCTAGGTGGGCAAATCTGGGCAGCATTTTGTTTCTTTTTACATGCAGGGGAAGAAAAGAGGGGGAAAGACATGCACAAAACTAAAAATACACATTTTCTCTGAAAATCACAGTGGCATCAGGAGGAGGAGGCTGTGGGGAAATATGTGTATCCGTAAAGCAGAGCATGCCAAAGCCATTTTGTTTTTCTCTGCAGATTGCCCTTGATATATTATCATGGCTCTCTTAGGGTTTTTTTCTATCTGTTTTTTATTATTACTCCTATTTTTAAGGCAGATAAGGTTTTCAAGCCTCAACAAGGGCTGCACACTCCCACACAGAATTTCACTGCTGTAAAAGCTCTGGCTGCTCAGCCAGCTACTACTTAGTAGCTCTGGTGCAATAAAAAAGCAGCACAGACCTCTAGAAGATGGTGACATTTGTGGATGCACGCTGCAAAGAAGACAAAACCAGAACTTAGAGCTGCTTTGCCCCCAAAAGCCTCCAAGGGCTTCGTGGTGTGCCTGCATCCCACACAGCACACAGTCCCTTACACGAAGAGCAGGAGCTGCGTGTGGCTGTGTGGGCAGGACAAGCACCTGAGACTCAGCAAGCACTGCAAATAAACACAGTTTACACATGAATAATTACATAGTTCTAAAGGCATTTCGTTCGTCAACAAACAGCGATAATCTGAAAACGCTGCAAAAAAAGGTGGATTTTCTGGAGCCAAATCCTTGAGATGTTTAAATAAATAAATAAAGGGAATAATCAAAGGCAAGAAAAGGGCTGGAGAAGGGCCAAGGCACAGAGCAGCACCGGGGAATCCTTACATGACCCAAGCTGTGGCTGGTGCATTCCTGACTCGCAAGCTAAGGTGCATCCGGTGGCTGTGTCAGGTGCCGGACTGGCAAAACCATTCCCTCATAATGGCTTCTTAATTGTTTTCTGAAAGCCATGAGGCGTTCTCCAGAGGGCCGTGAAGCCAGAGATTTGGAAGACAGTGTGCCATTTGTCAAGAACAGGCATAGAGCAAACCAGCCACCTGCTTCCCGTCTGCCTCTCTGCCATCCTCACCTGCTGCTGTGTTTAGAAAGTGTGGTCCCCAGAGAACAATTCCTCATTCCAGAAACTCCCCATCCACGTTATGTTTAGGCATTCGCTAGAATTTGTGCATCAGCTCCACCAATTTAGCTGCTTAAATCTAAGCATATACTTAAGGCGGCCCTGCAGAAAGAGGTGGATTGAAGAAGCACTTAAATGCTTTGCTCTGTTAGGGTGAAAGAGACTTTGAAATCTTGAAACACTCCTGTTCTCTTAGATAATAAAGTGCTTAAAAGAAAAAGACCTTCAATATTCTCTTTCATGAGCACCTATTATTCCAATCTCAGAAGGTCTCACGTACCTCAAGGTAACAACTACAAATGCTGATTTAAAGAGAATATTCACCCCTACCCTGTTCCAAACTCCCATCTGAATAAAAGCCAACATATTTAGCATTTTGCTTCCTGCTGTAGAGATTCAACAACTGCAGACCTTGCCTGTGAGATGAGGAAAAACAACATGGAATATCATGTGTCACTTCCTTTTCATTCCAGGCAAACCTGGGATAAGCAGGGTAAAGGCACTCACCTTTTACTTAAGCTTTCACGCACAATAAATCAAGAAGGTTGGGCCTTTACTCAAAGCACCTTCTCTTTAAAGCTCTGTATTAATCAAATCCCTTCAGATCAAGCTCATTTGAATGTATTTAACTTTACTTTGAGACTGATAATAGCACAAGTGTATTGCATCATCTCCACTACGACAGTAATGCCTTTTAAGTTTCTTTTTAGTAGCTGCCTCAGACATGCCTTAGATAATTTTGTTGGCCAACTGAGGACTAATGCAAGACATATTCTGTGAATAAATGCATTTCCAGAGGCTCAGCCTCAGAAGGTGATTTTGCAAATGGCCAATGAGAAGTGCCTGCTTTGAAGTGTTCCTGGAATCAGTTACAGTTGCTTAAACCACTGATCGAATTCTACCAAAAAAGGCTTAGAGAAGCGTTACTTCAGACTAGGTTTATCTTTCCTATAAAAGCAAACTACTGCATTAAAACTAGACCTTTCCCCTGTGAAATATGCACTTTCACAGCTTGGGAGTATTTAACTGAGGTGCTTAAAGTCAACATTTCATTTTCTTTCTTGGAACAGTTGAAAAAACTCAAAGCCAAACTGCACTGGATGGAAAAGGTAACTTCAAGAGTCTTTCCCCTAAAAATAAAATGACGAGTTAACACCAGCCTATGTGAAGGACCAGTTCTGTTACTCGCGGTGATACAGGCTTAACATTACTCCAGTTTACTGGGCTCCATTAAGGATTTCTTAGCCAGCAGGTCTTGTTTTTCCCTTCCTAATGTTTCCTCCATAGCTGATGATCTGGGCCAGTGAGTGCAAGAGTGGGTATATCAAACACTGCTGCTGGGTGAGGGCAGATTTCTGCCTTGGTAGTGGAAATCATTACAAAAGGTCTATAGTATGAGAAAATGAGGCTTGCGCTCGGTGGGAGTTGCTGGGTGCTCAACAACCCCCCATCAGGCCACTTACTCTCATGCTTCAATGGACTTAATTTGATTGCACACCTATTGAAGCAATCCTGGCCCAAGCTTCCCGAAGCCATCTGGATTTGTACTTCAGCTTCACTAGTGAAATCCCAAAGCATACTCTGCCCAAAATTGAGCAGAGCAGACTGCAGGAAATGCACAAGGTTATTTCTATTCTATCATTCTAAAAATGGCCTCCTGGATATTCTGGGGAGGGAACAGAGGAACGGAGACTGCTACATGGAAGGATTCATTACATTTCTTCTTTAAGATTACTCTGTTCTACTTCATATTTGTCGCAACTTCAAACCACTTGGACTTACATTTTGCACAGAATGTTTACAAGATGTGTGGGCAAATTTAGCAATATATATTTTTTAAACTTGATTGCTTTCCGCCCCACACACACAGAGTCTGAGTTACTCTATACATAAGTTTCCTTTCACAGTAAAAATGCCAGGACTTTCCATATGCACTATTGCTAGATAATGGCATTCCTGGCAGGTTTTCATGCATCCGAGGGATGACATTAAGCTCCCTGCAGTGCTCTAAGCCCTATCTGAGAAGAATACGCACCTGGAAAAGCCACCAAGGGAAGCCACAACAGAAAATACACCAAAGGAGCTCCCAGATCACAAGTGCCTTACTTGTAGTCAGAAGACATTTCAAAGAAAGCACACAATGGCACTGCCAACTTGCTCTCGATGGAACATTTTGTTTTCAAAGGCTGTTTTACAACAAGGCTGTTTTCTTCTTGTCAGGGTCACAGGAATCCTCAAGACGCTCTTCCTGAAAAGTGTCAGCATTGCACAAACGGGCCTCAAGAAGGAAGAGAGATACTCAAACATCTCCCCAGTGAAATGCTGCCTGGGCTCCTTCCAGGCGGTGGTGCAAGAGCGGTGCCGTTACTCCACCTCTGGTGGCATTAGTCCTCGGGTGCATGCCTTTGCTTCTATCATTTTGCTGTGGTTTTCCTAACGTTATGCTTTCATAGGAGAGTTTTGCAGCAAGTTTGAGGGAAATGACATCACCAGCCCACAGTTCCACCAGCTTAATAGAGAAAACTGCCTTCAAAGAAGCTTTAAAAACATATTTTGGTGCCTTTTTAGCATTTGAAAAAATGCTAGTGCACCCAAGCTTGTAAAGTCACATGAAGAACTTCCAACTCAAACATCTGAACACTGATACATATTCATCCTCTGTGCTGCTAATTAACCACAAGCTGATTTCCTTCAGCACTGTGTTTATTTTAGCAGCATGGCTGTCCAGAACCCACCTTCCAGAACACAGCAATAATTAGGCTTCATAAAAACAAATAACACTGTTCACTGTTATACTGAAAAACATTCCCATTCAATGTTGACTGCTCTCAAGAGCACAAAGGGCAACAGGCTCTGATCAGACCTGGAGAGTGTCCACTTACAGAGAATGAACTGTTTCTCAAGAAATGAAAATCACAGTTTTTGCCTCATAGGCCAAGAGTGACATGATACGGCAGAGGCAAAGTTAAAACTCAAAATACTCTGTTGTCCAGCCACAGATTCCCATCTCCAGTATGTTCCTGTGTTTCAATACAGAGCAGTAACAGATGAGACCAACAGATCCATGCAGGCAAGCAGGAGAAAACAAAGGTGCAGCAGCATGGGAGGCATGCTGCAGCTTGAGAAAAAATGGCCACAAATCACAATTTGCCCTCAGAAAAAGACACTAAACCCCAAGGCAGTACAGAGTTCCCTGAAATGAACTGAGTGAGCCCTCTAATATGAAATCTAGAAACAGAAAAAGGCACAAAGAAGCAGAGAGGCACAATAGGCTCTCTTTAAGGGCAACGATTAAGCACTTGTGGACACAAAAGGAGTGAGAAGGAAAGAATCCATCTATCAGCTCTAGGAAAGCAGGTTCTCGTGAAGACATCAAGTTTTAGAGATGATCACATGTACATTGAGCACAAGCTGACCAGCCAGGAATATGAACCACCATAGCACAAACCCAAGAGCACTATGCGAATGCTATAGAGAATCTATGTTGGTAATATATATAGGCTCTTCCTTCTTTACTCTTTAGGCTTCTAAATAGCTTATCAATTCTGTCACTAAGGCTAAATTCTGACTTTACAACAGTGTATTCACAAATAAGGTCCATTAACTTGAGAGAGATTAACTGGAGAAGGCACAGCTACTAGTGACAGAAACATTATCAGGCACAGGGAAATCCACCTTGGCACCAACTACGTGTGAGAAGATGGGTCTGCACATGCAAGAGGTAGCTGGGTCGCACTTGACAGCTGTCATTCCACTCCCTATTTTCTATCTCTAGGTTCTCTTTGTCTTTAGTTTAGCAGGTAATGTCTAATATTCTTTCATGGGAAGATCTTCCAGACACCATGCAGCAAGACAGCTCACTTCTAAATAACCACTGCTGGGCTTTGTTTGTTTCATTTACATTATGAAACGTTTTTTAATGGCATTTCATGATAGATTACCAGACAATGAAATCTTAATGACTGAGTATGGTGGGTGATAAATGAAGTTCAGGGTTGCCACTAGCTGAACTGATACTAATAGGTGGCACAATACCAAACCCATCAAAGTGTATGTTCTTATTGATGAAAAATGCACACTTCCCAGTAATGAAGCCCAAAGGTCGCCCCAAAGATCACAAAGGAGAAGCAATTTGTGCTGCCAAAAAACCCCAAACCCCCAAGTTCCCAAAACAACACGAAAAGAATAAGCCTTGCTAACAACCCATGGTTTGACTTCATCAAACTTGTGGGCTGCATGTATTCACCGCACCTCGTGGGACTGCATTCCCAAAGAACAAGCCCTCCTTCATGTGGGGTGTTCCTGGTTATAACAATTTAGGAAGGCATTTTTTACTCTCCTTATTCTTTCTACCACCAATTGTTCCCCATGTTTTAATTCTGTTTATGCAATCAAGTCCTTTCACTCTTACCCATGACCTAACTACCGCTCTGACCAACATATGGGGTTCATGTTGTGCGCTGGTAGGCAAGCAAGCACAAGACTATTTCAAATTGGCAGTAATCCCATATGGAACTCTAACTCTCCTTTTCCCCCAGCAAGGTATTTCTGCTGACAAGGCACAGAGACACACCTCAGCCCTGTACAGTTCTGCTTTCTCCAGCCCGGTTTTACACAGCTCTAACTCTCGGATGAGAACTCAGACTGGGAAACCTCAACTCCTTTATCTTCTGTTTTCACTAAGCCAGGTCTGCAATCTTCGCCGGCACAGCAATGTGAACTAACGTATGATTCTTGTCATCTTTTTTTCACCAAAAGCCCTACCACTGATGCAGCCATATCAGTGAGAGATGTCTACTTTTACCATTATAAATTATTTAACATTTATAACTGATATACTGTCAGACTACTTAGTTACCCTGGAGAATATCACTAAGGCACAATACTCCACAATAAAACTCAGCTTTTTAATGAAACTTCCAACCTTGGTTAAAACCTTCAGGCAGGTTGCATTGTTTTGTGGCCCAGAAGCAAGAGTAATACAGGATGCATGTACCAGGTTTGTAGGGAACATCCTTGCTTCCATTAACCTCCTTTTTGGTAGGGACTGAGACCTAGAGCTAACAGCAATGCAATGAAGACGAGCTCTGAGTATGGATACACATGCTTCTAGTGGTACGCAGCTGGCAGAAGCATTTTGAGTCTCCATCACAGTCACTGTCAACGTGGGGACAACCATAGTGCAGGAGGGGCTGCAAAACACTCCCATTTAGCAGGATCCTCCTTTTTTAAGCCCTACCATCTTCCACTGCCTTTTGCTGTCACAGTGTGATCCTATCCTTACGTGCAAGACAAAAAGCCATCTGAAATGCCAGATTTTCACTAGCAAAAGACGGACAGCCAAAACATCTTTCCTGAACATGCCTCCATTGAAACTGTCATGAAGTTTAGTGGCAAATCAAGATAGACACTGATACAAGACTCTGCACTGTGAGGGCACCCTCCCATGAGAGTTATATAAAATAATTGACCAAAATTATCCAAGTGAAGTCACTGAGATACCAAATGTTTTACCCATAAGATTTTAAAAGTATTAATGATTCCAAAATACTTAGCTCCATGTCCTGAAGAATTACCTGCTCCATTTCAAAGAGGAGGCAGCTGAGGCAAAGGGACACTAACAGATGTGACGTTACGACAAGAACAGAAGATCGAGCCTACCAGTTCCCTGCTGTGCCTCATGTAATGCTGCTTCCATAGCATGCATGTGTGTAAATGCTCTTTGCAGAAAGTAACTGTAACAAGAAATAAACTTCACATTATATCTCACAGTGGCAAGACAGGAAATCCTTCATGATTTACAACAGTAAAGAAAAACATTTACTATCTATATGCTATTCTAACAGAGACATTTCTAACAGCTTCTCTTGCTGTTACAATCCTCCTGCGTAAAGACTCCTAAAAGCATGCATGCGTATGGGAAAGTGATGGAGCTATTCTCCCTGCATTCATGCTCACCTCCTTGCTATATTCAACGTCACAGAACAGACACTCCTGCTGTATCAGGCAGAGCTCAGCAAAGACAGACACACAGTTCAAATGAGCAACTCCCTTGTTCCTCTTCAGAGACTCGAGACTTAATCCAAAGCTCAGGAAGCATCTGTGAAATGCACATGGGCTTTGGATCAGGCCAGAAATGTCTGTGTATATATCTGCTTAGTATAACTTCAAAAAGAATCATCTTCTCACAGTCCAGGGCTTACACATCATTCCCATGTTGCTTCAGCAGTGAATTCTGTGGATTGCCCTTTAACAGTCACCCTCCTGGGTCTCCCACGGGTCACTGTGAAAATGAAATACTGACCCCTCCCCTTGCAAAGCTGCATGTCTTTATCCCTTCTATGCTATGTGGTTTGGCATAGGCAAATACATTCTCAATGAGTATGGAGTGAGTACATACAGCAGCAGTCTTCTATTCATTGGCTGTTATTGAAGAAAAAAGTTTTTTGGAGTGTCTCCTGTGGGAATTCCATTTGTTGAGTCTGTGCAGGGGGCCCATGGAGTTACTCAGAGGAGAAGAGCTTCACTGGAGCTGCTCCAGAAAAGTAAATACAAAACCAAATTCAAGTACGCACGTTGTAGACTTCACACTTCACCAAAAAACTCCCCTCACACTGACAAACAGCAAGATCCACGCTCTAAGGAATCAATAAAATACACATGTGAAGTACACAGTAAAACCACAGGGGTTGGACAATGCGCTCCAAACGGCATTACTGAGACTGTTCATAGATCATAGACTGTTCATAGATCAACAGAGCCAACAGTAAAGTAGACACGCCAGGGGAAAAGCTTGACTCACCAGCCTTCTCACCCCACCTGAGCAGAGGTCCTCACACAGTCATCAAATGCCCTCACTGAGGCTTCAGCTGGTCTCTGACCAGGCTTCCCCAGTGAAAGGGGGATCTTCTGGGGACTTCCCTCCTCTCACACTCAGTTATTCTCAACTACCCAACCGCAACGCCAGGGCCCCAGAAGAGCAGCTTCACGCTACTTCTGTACATTGTATTACTCATTTGCAAATTCCAACCCAGGTCACGAACATGTCTATGTCTTTTAGACTATTCCGGGGTTTGGTTTCTTTGGTCAGCCAAGCACACAAGGCTCTAAGTGCAACTTGCTGACCTTTCTCTAAAAAGTGTTTGGCTAAAAGACAGAATCACAGAATTGTTTGGGTTGGAAGGGACCTTTAAAGCTCATCCAGTTCTAACCCCCTGCCACGGGCAGGAACACCTTCCACTAGACCAGGTTGCTACCACAAGTTCAACCAGCCTCGTATCTCAGACTGATGTAAAACTGAAGTTACAGCATGAAATCAATATCTCCTTTGCAGTAACAGTTTATACCAGCATGTTGTGAAGAAGGTAGCTGGCATCTATCTCTTCCAGAGGCGGCCGAGACACAAACAAACACCTCTGATTAAAAACTCCTCTTGAAGCTAAAAACGAAGCAGCTGTAACACCCGGAGAAAGGCAGCACTGCTTAACACAAGAATTTCCCACCTTGGTAAGCGTTACGTTTCTTGGCAGTATTTGAAGTATGTGGCCAAAAAAATACCAACATCTGTAACAAAACTCCAAACTAGGAAAAAAAAGCCACTAAGAAAGCTCCCCACACACATATGCATACCAAACCCAAGATATCTGTAACACAAGGGAAAAACAACCCACCAACCAGACAGAGAGATACAGCAGAAAATCTTAAGGGTTTTAATAAGAAGCATATATCAACTGAAGTGATTTCCAACTGTAAAGTTTAGGGGAACAACAGTATTAATCCCAAGGGGAAGACATTTTGCTCATATACTTTCTCAGGGAAAAAACAAAGCAGAAAGCTGGGATGTTTAAGGAGATTTCTACTTTTCTGATAGGAATCACATACACAGACACGAATACAAAATCATTTACTAGCACGGATGTGTTAAGTTGCAATTTGAAAGTCTTTCTTTTTATCGTTGTACAAACTAGATCGGGAACAACTTCAAGTTTAAACAGGGTGCCACTGACCTTCGTCTTCCTGCTCTGGTAAGGACTCTGAAAATTTGATGATACTACAGAGAACCTGTGTTGCAATCGCTAGGCACAACAGGGTCAGACAGAGTTCAGTCTTCCCTTTGAACTTTCCTGCCTTTGTGGGCTACAGTCAAATCGTCCGCGTTAGTTTAACATGGTTTTTAAAGTTCAATTTCCTTTTTGTGGCTCTGCATTATTAACATTATTGACTTTAAAAGTGATCTGCAGTCGCCTTTTCATCTTGCAGAAAGCATGAAAATATCTGCAGATTCCTCCCCTCTCCACTTAATTAAAAACTTGCCTCAGTGACCTTCTTTAGCTGCTGCACAAGGCCTTTGGTGCACAGAAGTCAATAGGAGAAATCCCTTTTCCTTCAGTGGAAGCAGGATTTCTATAACCCACTCTTCCCAGGAAGGGCTTTGCAGTTTAGCAGAGCAAGAAGCCAGCATTCAGCTCCATCGAGAGTGTTCTGAATTGGTTCCTTCAGGGTCTGAGAGTCAGTGCTTGATGCATGCTAATTTTAAATAAGCAAAGTGAAGATGAGTTTTAACCAAGTCTCAGTGTGAACCCCAGGAGCAGAGCAGTGACAAACCAACAATGCTTCGTGACATTCTGCTTTAAACCAACATCATCTGGATCCACCTAAACCACTTCATTGCCTTTGGGGAGTTCCCATAATGATGTAGTTTGTTTTGAGCATGAGTTCTTCCCTAAAAGCAAGGTCCATTAGTGGATTTTACATCCTAGGATCTGCAGTGTGGTACTTCTTTTGGGGATCTGACACCCAGCTGAGACAGGCACTACAGCTGGAAATTCCAGGCACCTGGCTGAGAACAGGGCTCCACAGAGGAACACAAAAACATGGGATCCAGAAGGAAGAATCACAGCAGGCAGGCACTGATTTTAACCTCAGTCAATGTGGGGCACTGAGCTTTGCTTTTCGAAATAACCAATAACAGCAAATAAGCAATGAAAGAATAAAGTGCAGAAAATCCAAAATCAGCTGGAAAATTAAATTCCATTCTCAAACACAATCCATGCCTCATCTATTCTTTTTTTCCTGTAGAATTCCATCCTCATTCCATATTAATGCGCTAAAGTAAAATCAGGTCAGCAAAGTGTTACTGCAACAGGGGCTGCTGAGCCTCCAGGACCTGGGGAAAATAAGTAAGTACCAAGGTTCTCAGTCAGAAATACTTCTTAAAATCCAGGAATACAGCTCCAGGCATCTAATTTTGCAATCTTTAATTCTAGAATGAAAAAAACCCACCCCAAACCAACCAACCCACCGCATAAATCCAGTTAAGATTCTATAAGCTTTCCTGTAGCAGCCGCTGCTTCCCATAGGAAAGCAGAAATGATTCATCTAACACTGAAGCACTGAAAAGAAAAAAGACGACACTGAACAGAAATAAGTTAGCAAGGACAGTTTGATGACAGCTTTCCCCCTATGACAAGCTTCTAAAAGATATGCCAGTTACAATAAATATTTCCAAATTAGATATCTGGCATTACACTGAGAGAGCCAAAGGCTTAAAGATGTCACATAACATAAATGCAGCTCTGTTTCACTTTGCAGTTTCTGGAGCAGTGAAACCCTCAGCTTGTTCTCTTTTTTTGCCTTCCCTTCCTCCCCCCTGCTCTTTTCTTGATATGCCAAATTCATGACCAACACAAGAAACTTCTTTTGCTCCTCTGTGACTAACATTTATCATTGAGGTATAAAGTAGCCATTATTCAATCGAATGCGAATTCAGCAAGTGCTTTTCAAAAGGAGCCACCCCCCAGCAAGAACCGCAAACCAAACAGCCGCCCACAGCCGGCTGGAGCATGCCTCTGCATTCCTGAGCGCTGAATAACAGCAGCCGCTTGGAGCCCGCGCTGCGCCCGCTCCTCGGAGCCCCCTCGGAGCCCTTCCCCTATGGCAGAGGCAGCGCTGGAATGGCAGCTTGCATCGCACCTCCTGCAATCGCTTCAACTCCTTTCTAAGTGTGACTTTAAAAAGAGATGCCCCTGACTTTGTAAAATTGAAGAAAGAAAAAGAGGAAGGAAAAAAAGCATCAGATTAAATAAATTAGAAATAAAGTATAAAATCCCAAGTCCCTCGGCTGTGTTCTAGCACTGTCTTGGAATCGTGGAAAGCAAGATGAGATCTGAGATGTAACTCAAAGATGATTCTGTTCCAAAATGATGCCACACGCATCCTCACTGATTCAGGTATGGAAGTCAAAGGTGAAACCAGCCTGGACAAAGAGTGAGACCTATCCAGAACCTATTTCTCCACTCAGGAGGAGAAAGGCACCTTATACTAGAGGGTATAAGGTGCAAACTCCAAACATCCTATACCAGAGGGTATGCAAACCCCAGACAGACCAGATCTGGACACCATACCAGGAGAAACCTCAGTCTGCTGTGCCAGGCTTGGATTCCCTCCATGTGCAGGAGGGAATGGGACCTGCCCTCCAGGTCTGCAGCAGTTTTCTTGCAGTACTGATCCCATTTCTCACTGCTTTGCCCATCACCTACCCCAGTGAGGCCTCCTTGCACTGCTGGATATAACATGCCTCTAGGGAATGGGGACAGCACACACAGCTGCTCTGGGCTAAAACTGGAGAAATATCCCAAAGAAAGGAATAGCATCTCTGGCTGGAGAGTGTGGCAGGCTCACACAGCCTCCAGCAGCTGCAGAAGCAATTTTGGACAGAGGAACCACAGAAAGCAATGGCCCCCCCAGGGAACCAGTCCCCTCAGAGTAAAACTGGAAATATTTCCAAACAATGAAATCAGGCCACAATAAATTCTCAACATTGTGCAGATAAATTGCTTATGTTTAAAACCACTTCTTTACCTAAGATGAAGTTCAGTCAGTTCCCAACGTCCATTTGCTCCATTCAGCTGCAAATCAGTCAAGTGACAGATGAACCCATGATGTGGGACAGGGATGGTAACAAAAGCCTCACCTCAGTGTCATGTAAATCATATCACAGAATCCCAGACTGGTTTGTGTTGGAAGTGACCCTACTGCTGATTCAGTTCTAACCCCCATGGGCAGGGACACCTTCCACTAAGCGGGTTGCTCCAAGCCCCTGTGTCCAACCTGGCCTTGAACGCTGCCAGGGATGGGGCAGCCACAGCTTCTCTGGGCACTCTGTGCTAGCGCCTCACCATCCTCGGAGGGAAGAACTTCTGCCTAAGAGCTCATCTCAGTCTCCCTTCTGCCAGTTTAAAACCATTCCCCCATGTCCTATAACTACATGCCCTTGTCAAAAGTCCTCCAGATTTCTTGTAGGCCCCTTTAGGTACTGGAGCAAGGTCTTCCTGGAGCCTTCTTTTCTCCAGGCTGAACAAGCCCAGTGCTCTCATCCTGTCTTCATACGAGATGTTATCCAGCCCTCTCCTTAAATGTTGCAGGGCTCACCCTCCACACTTCCCAGGGTTGAAGAGAGATGTTCTACAGCACACAACAGCAATTCCCAGACTGGTCACCTATCAGGCAGCAATTGGATTTGAAGATCTTTAACAGAAAGCCAGAGATGTCTCAAACTTAAGTATTTTCCTTTTGTAAGGTGTTAATGCAGCATTTCCAAGCTGTGGAACAGTCACAGAGTAAAGCACCACCATCCAAACACCGTTGTGCCACAAGCTGCACCTCTATTTATTTATTAGGCTGGGGAAAGAGTCTGGGTTTGCCGCTCTGCTCACTTCACTCCACTCATGTTACGCCTTATCTTGACTAGACTTTTATAATTCTTTGAGATAAAATAAAGTAGAAACAAATCAAATACCAATGAAAGACTTTAAAATGGGGATGCCATTTTGAGTAATTGAGTAAAACTGAGCAAAAAAATAGTAACTTTTTTGCTGTAGAAGGTAGTCAACCTTCCTGTGCCCTGTGCTGTATCAAGGCACGGAGACTTTCCTTCTTTTTGCTGCTAGCTTTGCCAAGATCTTTATGGGAAGGACTGGAAACTCCTATGATGCATCACACGCCAGCTCTGATCCAAGGCAGGTACCCAAGCTGGTGAGCCAATATGATAATCCTGTATTGCTAAATCCATTGTTTCCCTGAAAAAACTTGAATCCCATTCAGTGCTCTCGGCCAAGGAAACCGGATGGTACTTTCTGCACAACCTGTCACCACCACTCCCAAGTCAGCAAGAAATTGCTGGAAAGAAACAAAGATTCCCCCAGGCTCTTCCGATGGGAATGTCTGTCCCACTCTCCTTCCTCCCCTCATCTTTTTTTGTTGAATGTGAACAATTCAGGAAGTAAGGAGAAAGTAAGAAAAAATAAAACTCTTTGCTTCTGTGAAGCTTGGGAATTTCTATCCATAACGAATTAGAGCCCAGGTTTCAAAGCAACAAGTTACTGGGGGGACAGAGGGGAGGAGGGAAGCAAAAGTTTCACTGTGTAACTGGGCAGAAGAACTTCAATGGATTAACTTAATGAAATGATTCCAAGTAAGTTCTATTCTCTGCTTATTGATTGACTGAGTATCTACCACTACCCTCATATAACGGTATCAACACAACCAATAGCTCTCCAAGTCACATCAGCTGCTTGCTAATTTACACTTCCATAGTTGCCATCTGCTATTCAACCCATTGTAACACAAGCCATCAGCCTGGGATCTTTAACCAGCGTGGTCAAAACACAGCTACTAAAAGACAAGACACTTTATCCATATTCCCCGTGGAAAAGGAATACTTCTAATCCGATTATCGTTTCATCACTTAGTTTCCCAAGTTTTGATCACACAGCCACAACACTGTGTGACAGTATCTGTTTATTTGAATTCAGCCTGGCATTTCAGAGAGAAATGGAAGATACTCACTGGTATCTTGGGCAAATTAATGAAGACCTGAGAATTCCAAAGAAAACAGTTATATGAGCCTCATCTGCATGATTTCCCAAATGCTTCCTATCATTTTCAATGTAGATTTTCTCTACCCTCATGGAAGGAAAACATGCCTAGCTTACAGTAAGTGTCACTAAGGAGGATTTATTGATTCTTTTCTCAGAGTACTCAGAGTATTATTTTTAGTTGCATGCTCTTGGTCTGCCATTAGAAATGTATTTTTAAATCTGCATATTATTTCCCTTTGAAATCACTGCTGGTAAAACACACGGCCATGGGAAACTATGGCAGAAAGAAGCAGAACTCAATGCTTCTACCCAACAGTTCAAGCACTGGTAGGTGAGCAGTGATGGAACCAACTCCTTCAGAACTGCTTCACAAAACCCTGCAGTTATTACAGCACAGGATACAACTTCCAGATCCGATCAGAAAAGAAGCAAAGAGATCAAAGACTGAACAAACTGGAGGACGAATGTCCAACTGCATGAGTCACTACAGACAGAATCAGCATGATAATACTCAACTCTGTAGCTGGGATTATACCCATGATGGAAACAATGGGACATATGGGCACAAGAATATTCCTTTTCCTTTAAAACTGTCTATTGTTTAAGAACAAAGCAACCACATCCAAATACATCTGGCATCAACATCTAATGCTTTGCAAGCTGATCCTTCATTGAAGAAACCAAAAAAACCTGAACATCTGACTATCCCATAAATTCTGCTGCAGCACATGATGGGTCTGGACAGTTTCTCAAGGAGGAAGTTCACACACACACACATTGTGCTGCCCCCCCCCGGCTGCTCCTCCAAGAGCCAACTGGCCTCATCCTCCTCACCCTCTATCCCTTTCATGTGGTAGAGAACAAACTTTCTCTAAGATGGTGGCTGGAAATGGCCTAGTGCTACCACAAAGGCAATTCATCCAGTTTGCATCCCATCCCCTGCTTAGATCTGAAGAGTGGCTGGGAAGAGGGCAGCTGGGAGCTGGCTGGAGTGCAATGGCAGGCTGCTTTTAAGCCACATCTTTTCCCTGCAGGGAACAGGCTGCCAACAGGAAACGGGCTCATGTGCTGTACAGAGAATTAATAGTAAGGAATATGCTTCCACAAAGCACTGGAGCTACCCCAAGCTACTGCATGAGTACACACAAGAAATGCAGAGCTTCATAAAATGCTTGAGGTCTTCCTCTTTGCCATGTATTATATGCTGGATGTGCTCTCATTTCTGTTTGAGGGCCCCTGGACAGAAACAAGACTTCCCCACAAACATGAAACATGACTATGTCCACATCATGCTACAGGTATACCTGGGAATGAGCCTTAACAGTCTCCCCACACTGACAGAAAGCACAGAGCCCAGTTAGCACCAGTTGGGCATCGATTTCCATTTGAATGTGCTATTTTGAGCAGAAACAAGCCAAAAGGTATGCAAGCAATCTCCTTTTTCTCAGCCTGCGTCTGCATGCTTGGCTCCCAGGGCACAGCTCTTGTCCAAGTATTGACTCCAGCTGAAGAAATGAGGTGGAAATTAATCACCACTGCCATTTTAAACGGCTTTCCTCCAGTTAACATCTTTCCAGGCTTCCCCAGGCCCATCAGCTCTCTTCCATCCAAACAAAAGAAGGTGTTCAGGCAGAGCCTGAAGATCTTCTACACTGCTTCATGCTTTCCAGACCTACTGAACCCTGGTCAAAGCTACAGGCTGTGGAAAGCCCAACAAGTCCAGATACAAAGTCTGACACTTTGAAGAGGCATCTCAGCTGCTGCACACTGTGTAGAGTCAAATCATCTGGGCAGCCCAATATGATGGGTCTAAGAGCTGAGGTCCAAAAGTGCAAACTTACTCTGTGTAATACACATGCATCTGTCAGAGAAATCCTGACTAGAAATAGAACAGCCTGAAGCTTTGCCTACAGAGTTTGCATTACAACAATTTAGAAGGCAGCTCTGCATTAGAGACTGTCCACACAGTAAAAAAAGCCTGTACTATTAATCACCTTTTGACAATTTCCACCACAGCAATTTATAATCCTATCTCCTTTAATTCCCCTGAAGTGTCAGAGTTCATCCTGCACTGGATTAGAACCAAGAATGAAGCAAAGAACAAAATTCCACAAAATGGCAAATCACAACTCAGTGTTAAAAGCCTTTTTCTCAGTATCCCTGGGGAGGGATAGTTCAGCTCGTATAAAAGCTTTTATAAAGCTTCTTCTGGACCTTAAAGCCACTCAGGTGAATGCCAAATTACTCATCCTTTTGCTGGCAGCCAAACAGCTCCCAGTCACCTCACTGAGCCTCTAAGCTTTGCAAGACCATCAGCCTCTCAATCAGTCCAAATGTATCTTTCCAATTATTCCCTGGAATTGCAATTTTTCAGAAAGCTGAGGGCACCATTCTCAGCTAAGAACCATTCAGATGACTTCATGCTTACCTGGTCTTCAATAGCTTTGGATCTTAAGGCACCTGAAGGTCTGTCTGCCACCGTAAGTCCCAGTTTGGGCAAGTATTTCAACACATCTTACTGCAGTAAGCACTGCAGCTCTTGTGAGGCAGCTGAATGCCAGAAGACAGGCAGATGTCTTCTGCTGCTTTAAACCACATGGGGTGAATGAAAATCCCTTGCATCTCCTTAGAGCATGTGCTCCTGACCGAGACTACAAACTAGTTTGCTTTGCTAAGTGCTTGTAAAGCATATTTCAAACAATTATAATCTTGAGGTCTTCTCTAACATCACCACAATGTATATTTATTAAGTCAAAAGCACGCGTGCTGCTACCAAACAGTTATTTAACATTCATTATAACTTGCCCAAGCAAGCCTTATATGCTGTCTAATCATATGCTTCTCCTCAGGGCAGAAATGCTAAGTGTAGCTTGAAACAAGAAGATACTGTTTTGTCCTGAGTTTACCCATAAAATACATACTTGAAGTATTGTTAATATATGCCTTTCCCACACCCTTCCTGAAGCTGTAAAATCCTATTAGCATCTCAAATAAAAACAAAGGTAAACTGGAGTGAATACAAGAGATCTTCAGTTCCAGTTTTTCATAAAATCAGGGAAATCACACCCTGACTTGCTCGCTGCTGCTCATGATCCCAGCACACGTGGGCTTGTTCACCACCCAGCACTGTTCTGCTCCAACAAAGGCAGTGGGTTTTTTAATGAAACCCTGCCAGATGTCAGGTACCTTCCTGGGAATTTGCCCACCTTCCCACAACAGTCCATACTAGCAAAACTATTTCTAAGCAAAATAAGGAGCATTAAAAGTGATCACAGGACTTCTCTAGGTGGGAAAAATCAAGGTTCTTGAGTCAGATGTCAAGTCCATGGGAAGCTGTCTCACCACCCATTGCCTCTACAGAAGCATTCATGAAGTTTTCTTTCCACAGAGTCACACGCATGAGGCCATCACGGGGACCCTCATGCTCCAACATGCTCTCTCCCTCCCATCCTGCTCAAATCATGAGGCAAACCACAGGCTTAAATTCAAACTAAGTCAGCAATACAGCATCCTACTTAAGCATCTTTGCCCTCTTGAAAGCAATACACCCAGATGCAATCTAGTTTTAAGGTCGTCTCAAATTTAGTTTCATTCCATTATTAGAGGATACATGTGGTTGATAAAAGGTAATATTCTAAACATAGTATGTTTACAGCATGTAAGACAATTGGCTGTGTATAGCTTGGCAAAAATACACCCACAAAAACAGTTTTATAGAGAAAGAAAATGTCTTAGAACAAAGCATACAAGAATTTCGATCCATTGCTTTCATTAAGACCATGACTGAGTGACAACTGATACACAGCACTGTGAGACTATGTTGACTGAAGGGGAAAAAGTGAATACTGAAGGACTCTTTAGTCGAGCCAAGAGAGGTATAACGAAGCAATGCTGTAAGCTGACACCAGGCCAAGTGCAGCTGAAATATGGTACCTTTATTGTTTTCTCTTTTTTAATGTGAGGAGACTATTAGCTGTTGGAAAGAAATGCCCAACATAATGGAAACTCTGTCTTGGTATCTTTAAATGAAGCCAAGATGCATTTCTAGAGGACACACTTGTACAGGTTACTTATTTCAATACAGAGGTCAAAACTCCACCCACAAGTCTGATTTCAAAGTGCACGGTTTACAAGGTATTAGACTGGGTGATCTTGTTGCCATAAAGATAAAAAGACACACTGAAGACTACAGTAAAATCTGTGCAAGCAAGCAGCAGCCTCACACAGACAGAAAAGGGATTATGCCTTTTAATGACAATCTACTATTAGACTAAATCAGAGGTGTAACCTGAAGCTGTATCCTTAGTCCCAGCATGCTTCCTTAAGTTCTGCATGTGCTTGACAGTGGAGATGTGATTTCTAGAAACAAGGAGCTGAACTAATTACCTGAAGTTCCATTTTCTTTAGAAATCTAAAGAACAAGATTAAATATATATTAGAGAGCAGACTGCAGTCACTGCAAGCTGAAAAGATCACTTTACAAGCAGTCCTCTCCAGAATGTCTTTAGAGTCCAAAGTAGCAGCAAACCCTCTGTTAAACAGATCTGCTATGAAAAGTAAAAAACTAAAATTGAAGTACTACTGCAGGCAAAGCAGCTCCCTCTAACACATGCAACCAGCAGCACCTGGGCAATACCCATGCACGAGCAGTTGCAGAGTTTAGGAAGGGAATGGGATGGTTGAATTTAGACATGTGATTAGTTCCGCTGATATATATGAGAATCTGGAAAGACTCTTCAGAACATGTCTGACTTCCAGCACATGTTGAGTGTGGTGGGATTGCTATTACTCATCTCAAGTGTTCACGGGGCAAAAAGGGCTTCCTATGGCTCTGCATGGATACAGGGCTGACCATGGGAAGCTCACTGCAGGACTGAGATCATGGAGATCTTAATTTAAAGAAAGCAGTTCTTAAAGGAGGCGAAGGTGATAAAAACCCCAACAAACAGCACGCACAAACCCCAACTACATTTCAGTGTTGACACTCGGAGATAAATCTTCCCCATTCACACCCCTCCCCCATAGCAAAAATAAAGACAAAAATAAACCACAAAGGAAAAGGAAGGAAAAACCTCACAAGTTTTATGTGTGTTTCAGCCCTACTGCAGCAACTGCTTTACTTAGCTTTTACCTGCTTTTGTGGTGTTTCCTAGCCCTTGACTGCAAATGCAAAGTATTCTACACACAGACAGCAAAGGGTTTTATACAGAGTCCTTTGTTACTAATGGAAATAGAGACAGGTGTTGATTGCAGAATGAGCAGGAAATGCTGTGGACAGGAAAGCAAAAATACTGGAGTCCCTGAGACCTTATTCCAGAGATCCCTGTAAGCTGCCTCCCCCAGGCACTTACTAGACCAGGCCGTGAGAAAATAAGCTCTGGTGATGACTACAGTTCACACACACACTGTAATAAACGCTTCCAGATTTCATGTCTCGCAGCATACTATTACTGTTATTCATTATTTGCTAAGAGATGACAGAAAGCAAAGTATAATAAACAAAAGAAAACTCCACGGCTCCCGCCCCAGCAACCTTAGACTGGTTTTGCATAGCGTCCCTCCAGGGTGCAAGTCAAGGCTGTTTTTTCCCCCTCTGCTTTTCCAACAGAATAAATGAACAAGTTGAACAGCTTGTGATATTTGCATGACTGGGGAGAGATCATGTGAACAGTTTCAACAGCCAAAGTCTAAATAATTTGTGAGTGGTAAAAACCAGTTAGTGACAAAGTCCTCTGAAGCCCCTCACCTTGCTGATGACTGCACTGAATGTTACTACAGGTATTATTAAATGAATCAGTAATGACAAGCAAACCCTGTGATTTCCACAGTAGGCTCTTTCTACTTATTTCCAGCTTAGAGATAATCCCACTTTTATTAGGTGCTGATATATCACTTTAAGTATTGCTAGTGCACTGCAGAGGAAGAGACCAAATGCCAGAGAATGAGAGGTTTTAGCTGAAATAATCTCATGAAGGGCTTCAGCTAAGGCAAAAAAGATGAGGAAAGTAATGTTACATTGACTAGAGATGGATATAAACACTACTACCTGATGCATATATACACCTATATAAATAACAATACATTAAAATTATACAAGGTTCTTTTGATGCAACTTGAAGGAAACAGACTTTAAGAAGCATATTTTCACTGAGTTCACTCCAGGCACAATTCCTGTCACTGACATTTACACACCCATGTTCTGAAATACTCTTGTCTCTGACAAAAAGCACAGTGATGATCCAGCTAATTTTCAATGAAGAAAAGAATCCCATAAAGTTAGAATGCTTCACATCTGCATTGTCCAGCATATCTGGGTAGCAGATTATAGCACATGGGAAGATTTGGCAATTGCCAGGTTAATGTTGCCTCTTGTACAATTACCTTATCTGTGCGCTAACAAATGTTCACATTGCAAAGCCAGACTTGGTTAAGAAGATGAGGAGTATTTCAAAGGTTGCTCATTGACTTGTTGCACAAGGGTCACGCAGCCACTCACGTTCCACACGCAGAACATCGAATCCCTGCAGAGGCCAGCAAAGCCCAGGCAGTTCTGCATCCGCATTTTGTTCTGTTGTAACACCTTGCTCCAGCATGCAAAATGCTTTCAACCCTCAGGAAAAGTGCTAGACTAAGGGTATCTCAATAGCTCAAGTTCTTCAATAGAGGACAGAACCACTAAGAGGCTACTTACCTTACACAATGAGACAGTACTTAGTCTTTTCTTTGAAGGGACATCAAAAGGCATAAGGGAGTCCACATCTTCAGTGCTGTTCACTTACTTCAGAGGCACCTTGGAAGCACAGTTACCAACTGTAATGGCTTTGCATGGGGTTAGATGCCTGTTCACCAAGGAATCACAACATACCTATTTGCTACTAAAGCCACAAACTTGTATTGAAGAGTCCCTGGAAGCAAGTGACAAGAAACTACCAGTCACTGGTGTAGGATGTGAGAAAACAAAACACTTCATCATAGTCACATTCTTCAAAGTCAAGTGGTTCAGCCAGTGAGTAATATTCCTGCAGTGGTCTGTAGGTAACAAGAACTATGCTTGTAGAAGTGGAAATCATAAAGAAAATCATGTTACTGATGTATCATTATCATAATATGTAGAGATATGACTGCATAAAGTACATGGCAATGAGATAATGCGGAGTTGTCATTTCTGTTAAAATTAACTTGGTTTCCAAACACCACGAATGAGACACAGAAGCACAGCCCAAGATGTCTGCTCTGTCCAAATCCTCTCTGCCATTTACTGTCATATTAAGAAAATATTTGAGGTTAAAGTACAAGGCAAAAAATTACTGACAAATAAAAGTGGGGGTTATTGCAATCTCAACTTCCACCAACATAGCACCGCTTGCTCCAAAAAGCTGCCTTGGAGGCACCTGCCAGCCGACTGCACGCCTTCACAGCAGCTTTCCCCTTCCTCAGCCCAAGGAAAACTTCCTTAAAATGTCCTGCACTAGCAGCCTCATCCATGAACACTGCTGCACAACACACAGGGACACAGTTTCCTTTGTCACTTCTTCAGTCCCCAAAAACTACTGCAGCAGATAGAAATGTATGCAAAATTTAAACGCTTCCCTTGCTTACTCCTCCCTCCAGTCTTTTGTGCCAGGAGATAACACCAGAAAACAAAACTGGAGAAAGGTTATCCTATGAGCAAGCCTGTACCCTACATTCCCAAAGGACTGCCAACTTCAGATTAAGCAGCAGACCTCAGGCCCCACGACAGCTACGAAACAAGCTGCGCCTATCAGTTTTTGTGAACCAAGAGGCGCGTTTCACCACTTATTCTAAAGACAAGTTTCTTCTAAAGAAGTTAAGTACCTTTGAGTAACAACCTCACTTGCTACAAAACCATAAAAATAAAGAACAATGCTGCAAGCTTGCGTTGGATTCAACTCAACATGAGGTGCAATTTTTAGCTGACAAGCATAAGTTACTGAATCACTGGTAGAAAAGTTCCTGTGTTTTGAAATAATCCTTCTCTTCTAAAAATAAGTCTTCAGTGATTTAATTTATAGCAATACATTACATTAGAGTTACACTGGCCCAACTTTCAGCCAGCTTTTGACAACATTCAACCCTCAAACGAACCTAGAAAAATACTCTTCATAGCTCCAAGCAGCACAGTGACTGCAAACCAGAATTAAGGATGAAATACGATGTGATTTGTAAAATCAGGATGTCATTCTAACACAACAGTGTGGCAAAGTCTTTTATGCATTCTCAGTTATTCTCTCATAGTGATGCGAATCCAGAGCTCTGGACTGCAAAACTGACAGCCCTCGAGTCACACAGATGAAAAAATACACAACTTACTGAACTAGCAACAAAAATCAAAGCCCACTCTGGCTTCAAACCCAAGGACTCCTGCGCCTGGATTGTTTTACACACTGTCACACTAAGTAATGTCTTTTTGCTTTCATAACAAAGAACAATTTGTTCATTTCCTTGCCCTCCAAACAAGCATCTTTCCCTGTTGTTTAAGACACAGCACAAGGAAGAGACATAACATTTAAACAAAAATACTCACCCCAACTCCTAAACCAACAAAGAAAACCACACACAGGAGAATGCAAGTCACAGATTCACAGCTGTGGTCGGCTGCAGCTCACAGAACAGTTTCAGCAGGGCCACACAGAATAATCCCCTCGTCACCAGGCCAAGGGGAGGAATCTCCCATACATACCCGCTACTCCATCCTTATGGAATTCCCACTGCTTGCTTTTGAGCCCTTGAAGCAACTCAGATCTCTGATCAGCATTAGAGCTGATGGAAAACCATTAGCTCACTTATGTAGACACATGCACATACTAAACAAGGCCGATTACTATTTTGTTCTAATGTTAATAGACCATTATCTTTTTTCGAATGAAGTTACAGTACTTTCTTTTTTTCCTCCATAGAATGGTTAATTAAAATACCAGTTTCTACTTGAAGCTAATTGTACTGGACAAAAGGTTTTATTTATTTATATATATTTAAAAGAATATGCATATATAGACATATAAAATAATATAAAACGTACACAGAATTGTGTTAAAATTTCTAAAGGCTTCTCTCCAGTCCTAAATGTCCCACTTTTCCTCTCTTCTACTGAAGTGCACAAGGACTGTCAAAATGCATGTACTGAATGGCTTCAAGCGCAAGCAGCTCTTTTATTGACTATCTGATATACTGGAAACTCACAAACTTTGAAGAGAAGCACCCCAAAGCCAAATGAATAACAGACTATTAGTCCGTTAGCTATTAGCTATACTATTAGCTCTACCTCCTACCTTTCTTCTGTCTTTTTCTTCCGGAATAGCTGCCCTGCCAGTACAGCAGAAACCTAAATGCCAGCCTAAAAATAGAAAGCGAGAAAAGAGAGGGGGAAAAAAAGGTGGGGGGGGGGGGGGGAAAAAAAAGACAGGGAGAAAAAAAACAAAGCGAAACCCTGGCCAATATAAAACACTCCCCAG
>WYDI02001342.1:63755-110878 GCA_009867235.2 Psittacus erithacus
GACCGTGTTACACAATACTACGGCAAAACAGGAGTTTGACACGGAAAGGGATGGAGAATGCAGAAAGTCGTTGGGGAGCGGAGGGCAGGGAGGCGTGACGGAAAGAACAGGAACTGTGAGAATAAGCACAGCGAGAAGCTCTGCAATATAAAACTGTCTCCAGCTTCAAAGTCATCAACCAATAGTAATCTAATAAATGCTTCTTTATTCTTCTAAAATCAGAACATTTAAACTGTCTATTTTTATTCCTGTTTAGAAGCAGATATCTTAACAGGGCTTTCAAACCAGTAGAGCCTGGCATGCAAAGCAGTGACTTACAAAACTCAATTTCAAGCCATCATTTCCCAGACCTTCACTTGCTTATATGGGTTCATTTGTCTGGCATGCCAATGCCCTACAGCACAGACACCATTAGCAGAAAATGGGGAATTAAAGGGAGGAAACTGAGAGGATGTTTACACGAAACTACTCTTTTAACCCAGAACACTACTTAAGGGTTCTCCCTTCTTGACTGTCCACCATTCCTTGTATCTAAATGGCTATAGAGCTCTTCTGATATCCTAAGACACATATTCTCCAAGTGCAATCATCAGGAACTGCAATACTTCAGGTAGATCCGAATTAAAGCCTGTTCTTCTGGCCCTCAGACATGCCAATAGGAATTGTTAGGTACCCTTCAGGCACTGAAAAAAATCAAGGCAATAAGGAGCTGTATTCAGGATGAGTCTGGAAAATACACAAGCATAATGAAATACCATTTCTTAAGTACCCACAGTGGTACATCCTCAGCACTTTCATACTCTCTTTGCGGGGAGGCTGCCTGGAGAAGTTGTGGATGCTCCACCATTGGAAGTGCTGAAAGTCAGGTTGGGCTTTGACTAACCTGGTCTAATAGAAGATGTCCCTTGCTCTGCCAAGGAGCTGGACTAGATGGTCTTTGAAGGTCTCTTCCAACACAAACCATTCTGTGATTCTAAAATCCTAGAAGCCTCTTCCTGTATTTCACTGAAAATTAGTTTTATTAATATAATTATCAGTGCTGTATTATGAATATGTTATGATTTATTGGTATAATGCAGAAAGAGCTGACTCCTCTTTTCCATCCAGAGCATGGGAAGATGCACCCTCAAGCGTAATGTTGTTTCTATCTTGTATATGGCACACTGAAGCAGTTCTTAAGATGTTTGTACCCTAAATGTCACTTTGCCTCTGCCCACCACTAACCTCAGGTAACTCACCCAAGCTCTCAGGACTTCACTCTTCTCATCAGCAAAAGGAGGCATAAATCCTTTGGCTCTAAAGGACTTTAAGATCTGCAGTTAAAATGAGAGGTCACAATTGCTACCCCTTCAATAGTGCATGGGACCTTCAACAGGTTATGGAATGACCATAATGAAAATGTCTTTAAAAGGACTCAATGAATATTGTATATGAAGATACTTCATTATTTTAAATGAGAGACGCTAACAGCACTGGAGCTTAATCGTTGCCCTTCAAAGAAAATAACCATTTAAAATACACGAGGACTGATCTGGAGGTTGTTTTGCACTTAGGAAATCTAATTGTGATCTCAAGCATTATTTCTCAATCCTTAATTTTAGTGAGGAGATACATTAAATACGTTGTTTCCCACAGCAAGAATTCAAATTCAGCTTGTGTCAGTAGCTTTGAGAAGAGCATTTATTTCTAAGTTGTAAATGATTCAAAAGAGAAAACTTAATTAATGCTGTTGTTTCCAGCCAGATGGCCAGCTATTAGTTTTCAGTCATCTCATTTGGAACAATTCAGCAGCACTCTTCAGTTGCAAAGGAGTTTTAAAGCAAACCACAACACTGCCCAGCACTGTTGGTGGGTGCCAAAATGTCCAGTAAGACACAGCTATAGATATAGAAATGTCTGGTTTTTCCAACTGGTGTTGCTGTGGGTTATGGTTGTGTAAGTCCACGAACAACAGCACAACCGCTTGACAGACACACATTTCTTTCATTTAACACTTTGTATTTGGACAGCATTAAATTCACATATGGTTATATAATATTCCTTAAATGAAAACATGAGGCTACATGCATAATGTTTCCCCTGGACTTGTGCTAACAGACTTCAAACTTAAGCTCAGTAGCAGACCACTGTGGTATGATGTGTATCAACCAGTCAAAATATTCCATGTGTACAGGAGGCACCAGCACAGAGATGAATAGATAAATATTATGCAAACACAGTTAAGGTTTACCACTAAATATCTACGGAATTCTAATATTCTCACTGACGTAGCACTTGGATATTTTCAAAGAAAGTTTCCAACAAAAATGAAAAGTGCTTTCTTGGGACAAGTGAGATGCTGAGCAGCAACAGAGAGCTTTTTAAAGCAGCAAAGTATTGGGTTTTGCAACAGAGTCCACCTCTTGAGAGTTTTTAAGAGCTTTTCACAACTGCTATGAAATTCTCTGACATCCTTGTGAGGCAAGTATTGTATGTGCTAGGTAGTTAAGTGTAAGGTATGAGCAGGTTGAACCTTTTGCTCAGTGTTCCATAGCGGTATGGAACAAACCCTGCTGCTCTCAGTCTTCCCTAACCACAATGTACATTCATTATACAGTAATCCACAACTGAAAACCTACCTTAATTCACTTATGATTGGGAAAAATAAATATGCGCTTGCAACTCTATATATGAACTTTCAGCCTATAGTTCTACCAAACAAGCTAAACCAGATATGGGAAAAAGCTTCAATGATCAGCTGTCTACCTACACATGAGTTATTTCTGGTACCTAATTCAGAGCAAAGCTCAAAGCAGCGTGCAGACTGCTGGCAGACTTTTCCTGGTGACAGAAATCAGCTATGAAGTTGTATTAGCTTTGACAATCAGACAGTGATTACCTACTTCTTTAAAAAAAAATCACTTATTTCTTTTGTAAAGCTGGTTTCTAATGCAGTCATTTCAAATCAGCAGGATGCACTTTCTGCCATTCTAACAGTCACCTTCTACAAAATCTCCACTGGCCATAAAAAACAGAAAGCCACCAAATTTTGAACAGAAAACAGTAACATGAAACAGGCTGATAAGACAGCTTTGACTTGTGGTGAAGCTTATGGTCAGTAAATCAGGTAAATTTAGGCCCAAGAAGCAGATATGGAGAAAGATTAGCCAAACTGTACGCAAGTTTCACCATTCCAAGCTCATTTTACAAGGTAACTGATGCAGGTCTCACTGCAGCTTTGCTTGAAGGTTCCAGACCAATATCAATAATAATTCTAGAATTTCCCTCCAAGAGGCTGCTGACCACGGAGGAAAAAAGAAAGGATCAAGCTATTAGCAGACCTTGAGCTCCTCTGAGTTCAAGGCCTATAACTGTGGGTGCGCATTACCTAAGCCACGCAAGAGGAAACCCTATTCCTTCCTGTGCTCTATAGCTGTGCAGCAGAGGAGGTGGGAAGGGTGAAGCACATTATAAGGGCCTCACCACTTGTATGCAAGCTGGTTAGAAAGAAAATGACAAAAATCACAGTGAGAACAGCCAAATGTCACCTTCTGCACATGACCAGGAGCCACTGCCGACCCCAAACCCACTGCCAGAGGTATCTCAGCTACAACATGTGGAGAACCTCTGCCAAGCCACACTAGTGCCCACCAGAAAACCCTCCACGGAACAGGAGCGAGAACTCCTCTGAAAATGAAATGCTGTGCAGAAAAGTATCATTTCCAACAAACTTCCAGCTCAACCCTGCCTGGCTTCTGGACAGATTTCCAGCCCAGGGCTGACAAGTCCAGACTTTGCAGCTCTGGAGGCCTCAGCTCTCGCAGGCTCTGCTGGGCAGGCTTCACGCCCTACAAAGAACACCCCACAGAAGCCCCAAATGCCCTGAATTTAAAAGAGAAAAACGGATAGTATTCAACCTACAAACCCCTCTCTCCTCCATTCTCAGTTCACTGCTTTCTTGTGCTGACCTGACTCTCTTTTCTCTTGCATATAAATCAGAAGTAAATGCACCGAAATCCATGTAATTACACAAATGCAAAAGAAGTGGGAAAAGATTCAGACTCCAGGTGCTTATTAGCCTTTCTTATAGGCAAAGAGTGCTTTCTAAACACTGATACAATTTTTGAGATGCTGTTACACATGTGCTATAAATTGGCTATGCACCTGACTCAAGAGGAACAACAATTTGTTCAACAAATAATAAGAAGAAAAGGTTCTTTCTGTACAGTTCCACATGTAGAGAAACCACAGACTTTGTATCCCTGTGAAAAAAAAACCACATCTGATCTTTCTGAGTGTAGCAAAATTAAAGATGCTTGTAGCTGGGTCTTTGTCTTCCCACACAGCAACACTTAAAATCTAGTTATAGGGAGAAAGGAAAATTGGGGGGAAAAAAATGTTCTCTAGCTGTTAAATAGGTAAAGCAACAACAGCTGCAGATTGAACACAAAACCAAAGAGGCATTCTCATGTTCCAAAGATGTCTTCTGCTAAGCCCAGTACTTTTATGTACTTCAACTGTTCTACATCTGTGAAGAGTAAGTGAATTTCTCCTTTTATGAGGCTCACCAGTGAGATTTGCAATTTCATCATGTCTTCCACATCAACAGCAGATCCTAATACTTCAAAAATGCAATAAAACTGACTCCTTGTGCAATAGCAAAATGCTGAACACAAGTATGTTGAAGACTCAAGCTCACAAGGAACAATTACCATTTTTCTCCCCATGCTTTCCAGTGCTCTTTCCCCAGCGCTGCTTCTATCCATCAAGACCTGCAGCTTCAGAAGCATACTTTTGTAAGCAAGGCTTGTATCATCAATCATGTTGAGATTCTCTACTGTAGAGAAAGAACTGATGGTTCAATACGCGGAGCAGTTGTTGGGGCACACAATCCCACAGATTTCCTGACTTACTCATTTTGAATAGCCTGAAGTCTGCCTGCACCACACGCAGCCACACAGGACAGAGAAACCTACCTTGCAGCTACACGAGCAAATCTGGATACCTAAAACAGCACAGCTGCAGCAGCTTAGGTTTAATGGGCTTCATAGAATCCTGAAATGGTTTGTGTTGGAAGAGGCCTTAAAGCTCATACAGTTCCAACCCCCTGCCATGGGCAGGGACACCTTCCACTAGAGCAGCTTGCTCCAAGCCCTGTCTCACCTGGCCTTGAACACTGCCAGGGATGGGGCAGCCACAGCTTCTCTGGGCACTGTGTGCCAGCACCTCAGCACCCTCACAGGGAAGAGCTTCTTAGTTGACAATGAAGATTTCCTATTCTGAGGCTCACACAGTTCCTGGGGGGGTCCTCTAAAAAGCAGAGCAGCATTATTTCTTACCTGGCTGGGCTCTCCTGAAGATTAAGGTTACCCCTCCTGTTTTAAGTAGGGCTCCTATTACTATGCACAACTAATTTATTCCTGCTCATATTTGTAACCTATGCTTCTAAAGGATCAAACCTTTAAAACAGAAAGAGAGAGCTCTGGCTTTTTATTCTGTTCCTATGGAGCCACAGTACCAGTAGCAATCAAACTTCCCCGCCTGCCTAAGGGCAAGTCCCACAAGTCCCACCATTCTGTCACTGAGGGTAAAGAGATGGGTGAGTAAATGAGGATCAGGTCTAAAAGGCCTCACAACATCTTTAAAAGCAGTATTAGCCACAACAATTGACACATTATTGTCTCTTCAGTTACACAGACAGTTGTGCTACCAGTGACAAGTACAAGAGCCCAATTATTAACAACTTCCTTGCCTTTATGTTTGGACTCAAGTCACACATAGCAAAACAATTAGCAAACATTTGCTGAGCTTGGAGTCGGCCTACTACACCAGAGTGTTTGGGCAAGAACCTCTGCCCTGTCTTTATTCCCTCGTTCCTGTCTGCTCTCTTCACTGCCAATCAACACAATCAGCTTTGGATTGGAAAAAGCTTTTTACACAGCACATCAAGGCAGACAAGGCCAGAAGTTAATGAGGACTATTCATAAGCCTTACAGGAAGAGAGTGCTGCATCCCATCCTTGAACATTTAATTGCACTCAATAGAGAAAAGCTAGGAAAAAAAATAATAAAAGAACAGAAAAAGATAATTTGGAAATAAAATCTGATTTCAATTTAATTCAAGCACCGTTTGGCCCTATTTATTTCATAAAGTAGTTCATGCAGGATAATGACATTACTGTGCCTCTAACAGCATTAGAAGCTCCTAATAAATTAACAAGTGAAAATTAATGGCTGCTCAGTCCATTAAATCTTGTTAATTTTATTTTGGTTGCAATAATACAGCAATCACAAGTTTACATTATTAAACCAATATTTATTAGAAGGGCTCATTTTAATTGGATCCCTGATGTGATGATCCCATACAGTGTGTATTTCTTGATTTCATCCATTTTTTGCATTTATTTCCCATTATATTTAAATGACTGCAATGATCAGGGTCTTTTCCTAATACTATAAAAGTTAAGCAACCATTTTAAACAGTTTATTTCACAAAGATTCAACACTTACCACACAATATAATGAGAATCTCACGACTCCTTTCAGAAGCTATTTTAAATATTTCAGTCTCTTGAGAAAGGGGAGAAGAAAAAGGCAGAGATACGAATGTCTGAAATCATCTCAACAAATGGTAAAATACACTCTCCCCCTTAGCCCATAGTGTTCTGTGTAAACACTGCAGTTGTCTTTCAAGGCAAGAGCAGATTTACCACCAGTTTTCATGCAAAATGTTAACTGGCCTGCACAGCTCAGAAACAAAAAGATAAATACACATTGACAAAAGGTTCTGAATTATACTGGCTACTGACAGAGACACTACAAATTTCAGAAGGCATCCTGCTAAGGGCTGGGTCTGATATGCTATTCCTGCAGCAACTGCATTGAGAGAAGGGGCTGCAACACTGGGCTACACTTTCTTCCCTCATCTCCTTCTCCTCTCCCCAGCTCCTTTGCCTCTGCTAACAAAACCAAAGGTGTAGTTCCTCCTTACATGGTTGCATTAACATTACAGCTTCAGCTGAACAGTAGTTAGTTTGACTAAAAGTCAACTATGCATGCTATTATCCAAGCTAATATAAGAGGCAGCAACTCTGGGAGAAGTTGGAGGGCCTGTGGGGAGCAGAAACCTCTGTGTCCCAAGAAGGGAGTTTGACCTTTGGGGAGACAACAAGGAGGAAGATGAGAAAGGCACTGATGGACACGTAGGACTCCAGGCAGAAAGCACCCAACTAAAGGCCTACACGTACACTCACCGTATTTTCACCTTTAGACTTGATCTGCAGTCACACTAATTCCACAAAGCTAGCTCCCAGCAGCTTTGTAAAGCAGTGTGTACCCTGCAGCTATCGCTGGCACAGCTGAGCGAGCTCACATGGGCACTGCTGGCAGCGTGGTTGTGGCAGCACAAAGGTTGGGACGGGGCTGTAAAAACCTGCCCATAAAGCTAGGTCAGTACATAAGTTGGTGGACACACTTTTGTAGCAGTAGAATTACCAGTAACAGGGAGCTAGCAAGTACAATGGCAGCATTTGCACACAGGGACTGGACTACAATTATCTCTAGCGCAGCACTGTTATGCCAAGTTAAAGTGCAGACAGTCTTAAACAAGTCTATGCAATATTAAAGCTCATCACATACAGGGACAAGGCAAAATTGAAAACAAGGAGGTTAAAACTGATTTTAAAACAAATACACACATACACATGTGGACACACAAACCTGCTACTAGACCTCTGCTTATTGCTGACACCAGGCAGGCACCAGCCTCGGAAGAAGAATATACCTCATGGTCTTGCCAACAGCCTCTGTCACTTTTCATATTTACAGTGTCCATGTTTTCCTGGTCTCCAGGCCTTCCTAAGGGCATGGTCAATTCCTGTAAATATTATGTGATCAACTGCCAACACAACAGATGGGATGCTCACACCCATGATGCTCCTAAAATCACTTTTGTATTCTCCCTGGCTTTCCCCATCAAAATGTAAATCATTTAAGGAACACCCTGTTCAGCTGCTTTTAATAATGAAATGTGCCATGTTACCATTTCAGTTGGTACATTCTATCCTTATCAGATGAGTTCCATAGGAAATAACACCCACCTCTTTTCAAAGCTATTTTCTAAATTAAAAAGAACACCACTTAAAAGGAGGTGCTCCTTACACACAGGACTCCTGGCTCCCCTGAAACCACTTGTGATACCAAAAGAAATAAATACAGTAATAAGTTCACAAGAAAAAAATATGCATATGAAAATGTATTACAAAATGTCCTGAGATTTATGTCTTGATATGCGTAGTACCACTAAAGCTCTTGAAACAAAGCATTTAATATCTCATCACATATCAGCAAGACTATATATGCTGCACAGCTTTTAGAAATCGCTAAGTGCTCATCACATCTTCTGCAGTTCAGACCCTTATATAGGTTAAGAGTTAAAGACTCATCACAATTCAGAGAAATTTTATTTCTAGGGCAAAAGGCTGACAGTTTTGTCAGGTGAACGGTATGGCATCTCTTCACATCAGAAACAGTATTAGAAACTCATTGCTCTTCTTGCAGGGATCAAGTCCTCAGGGTTCTGCAGATACATAATTCTTTAGTAACACCAGCTAGAGTTTGCCACCATTCCATGCTTACCATGCTCTTTGGTCTCAGAAGTGAATAGAGCCATCAAAAAAATCTGACAGCAGCTGGAGCAGACCTAAGCTTGCTCACAGAACAAAGCAGCGAGGCCACAGACCCAAAAACCTGGCTGTTCTGGGGTCTGTGCTAACAGCACACTGCCCTCAAGCCTGCCTGAAAAGTTACCAAAATGCCCATCCTGAAAGCTGGGCTTTCAAGATGAAGGCAACTACCACAAAGCATGTATTTTAATGGGCAAAAGAATGTGTGTTTTCAACTTTACCTCCCAATACAGTAGGAAAAATGTCTTTCTGCCACACAGCCCCAGCCTGCTACCACTCACCAGGTCAGCTCCTAACACCAAATCCCACCAGCTTGGTACATAGAGGTTGAAAGGGAGCTCCCTTCTGGGGAAGGATGGGCTTTGCCAGCAGTATGCCAGATGAGGGAGGGAGGAGGAAGGTTCGCTAAAGGAACCATTCTGTCCGGCCCCATTAACTGCAGCATAAGAAACAATCAGAAGGTCTGAGACTGGATGGTTTCTCAGGTGGAAAAAGCCAGGAAGGAAAAATCCTGCCAGCAGAGTGTTACACTGGAATCCTTGAAGGTCTCTTCAGCCTTTGGCAGCCTGTCACACATCCTTCCAACAGAAAACCCGGGGCCTGAGGCGTCTTGTCACACCATCTAACAAATGGAGCACTCGGAAAGGTTACACATACTGAACAAGTACACAAGAAACTATTCATTGTTTAATAATCTGTCAAGAGACAGAATGTGGTGTGTATATTTCCAGTTCCAAGCAGATGAAAGTGACAGCAGGAATAAATTTCATATTCTAATTCTTCAGCCCTACAACAACAATAATTTTTTTTCTTGCTCTTTCTTAAAAGAATCCCACCTGACCACTACAAGAATTTGCTGTGTAGCCCTTATTCCCATGAGCCACGTTTCTGCAAAGCTCAAGCACTTTTACATCTGAAACTTGCTTCGTCTCATGGATACAATAGCTAATTTTGGACTTACCCTACTCCTGCTGGGCCAGTCATCACTGGCATAGCTCCACTGTAGTTCAGTCTACTGATGCATTACAGAGAATGCACAACATGAGCTAATCCTTAATGATGGTTTTTTCCCCTTTTCCCCCCCAACATACCTGAATAAATACTAAAATGACATATGTAGAATTATTAAAAGAAAATCCAGCACAACACCCAAACTAAAACCATATTAAAATTGTCTTGCAAGCACTAATTTCCAGTGACATGGTAATCAGATTCACAGACACATTAGGACAAAGAGCACAGTCCAGAAAAAACACAGCCTGAAGTCACAAGGCCTGGTTATAGTTCCAGCTCTGTCACTGACTTCTAGACAAGCTGCTTCACATTTCCCCACCATTCCCCAATCTCTGATATATTAACCTCTCAGTACGCTGCTGAAGAGGGTCCAGTACAGTCTAACCACATTCCCTCTGTAACATACATCCCAAATAACAGAAGTACATATAAAGTATCATGTTTAAAAACTAGCGTCAAGGCAGAAGGAGCTACCAGCAGATTATGCTGACACTTATACCATAACAAGGTTTAAGAGCTGAAGGATCCAGGCTCTGTGTCATAAATGAACATGAAATGGTTTAATTTCTGTACAGATCTCCTTAACAGAGCAAGATCTAGGGGAAACATTCATTTCTGTGCAGGAAGAACAAGCAGGACAATCTTTGAAGGCGATAGTATTTACAGCATGTGGTATCTGTGTTCTTATTTATTTTCAAGCTTGAAAATGATTTTTCTAAATGAAAGCATCTCGTTCCACTCATCTTTTTGCTTCTTCTCCACCATAAAATGCCAAAACCTTCCTCTCTTATCTAATTCATCTTGTTACTAGCGAAAGAAGTATCAAGAGGCTTCATGCTCTGTTCCCCAACAGGTCAGCCTCAGCTACGCACAATACCCAGGTCACAGCAACAGGGCTGCTCAAGTAATTTTCTTCTTTTGAAACGGTGTTTCAGGGAAGTGGTTTAAACAGGGTGTTATCAATGTGGAAAGCACGCTGCTTACCAGGAATTGAAACAGAGGTTTTAAGGCATGTTTATCAGGTGGTAGCTCTACAGGTTTTGATTTCTGCTTCAACTAAGCAAAGCCAGAGTAACTAACAAAAGCTGACGTGTTTATTCGCATTACTGGCCAAAATCTTAGCCACAATCAGTCATTCACCACCAAAAAAATTTTTTCCTTTAAAAATTAAAAAAACCACTACTACAGTTGGAAGACAATGTTAGGGGTTCCAAACATCTACGTTTCTAAGCTACTTGCCTTACTTTTTCATGCAACAGATGCTGCTTTGTATTAGCTACTGCATATTAAATCATTGTGACAACCAAGCAAGCATACATTTGTTTGTGCGAGAGAGAAGCATGAATACACACAGAGATATCTTCTCACGCAGAAGCATACAATTATGCAGCATTCAAATATTTGGGATGAACTTTGGCCTTTGTTTCACAAAAAAAAAAACATACCCTCAAACAACAATCAGTAACAGAATTGGCAGTCATCTGGCTGAGCTCACAGAAAGCAACAGATCTGCAGCAATAAAACACCACTTGTGGCCAGCTATTTGGAAGCGACTTGGAAATATTTTCTTAGATGGGATACTTATATACGTGTCCTATATGATTTATGACAGTCTTATGGATCAATCTCAGAATGGAGGCTAAAAATAAAGTCTATGTTAATTCAAAGAATATGAAACCCCCAAGTTTTATTCCTCCTCACAGGCTTTTTCTGCACTCCAAACAATCCCCTTCAGCCATTCCATTTGCATTCCCAATTTAAAAAGTAGTTTGAAAACATACGCACAGCAGGGCTCTAAACACCTCTTCAGAGTAGTATCTGTCTAGCTAATATGGAAGAAACCAAGCAACCCAAACAAAACCATTTTCCTGATACATTAATCAAAAGACAATCTGAACATAACAGTACTGGAGAACACGCTGAAACTTTTGACAATAAGAGTAACCACAATAATAAGTGTAACTGTAATCCAGAGCGCTTCCAACTTTTTTTTATCTCGGCTGGAGACATATTTTCTCCCCTGCATTCCCCTCTTACTTTCTTCCTCTCTTGTTACTAGAGAGTAATCCAATTCTCTAGCCGGTTATATTTTTCTTAAACTATATATAGAGCCAGGATAGAGCATGCAGGAGAGGACTAACACCGCACCGAAGTGCAGCGGGGCTGGGAAGCAAAACAAGCCCTCTGTCAGGCTGTGCAGAGCATGCCGAGCCCCTCCGGAGAGGGCTGCGACCGCAGGGCCTCCGAGCACCCCAGGGCCGTCTCGGGGGTACCGAGGCCGCGGTGCCCCTTGCTCTGGGCTCTCCCCACCACCACCGCGGACCCCCCTTACCTGGGGATGGTGATGCACTTGGTGTTGATGTTCTGAGTGGTGATCGCCTTCTCCAGCTCGTCCAGCTGCCCGGTCTTCTTCAGCTTCTTTACCAGGCTCTTCACCGCCTTCTCGCACCATTTCTCCTCCTGCCCGTTCTGCTCCCCTTTCTTCCAGCCCAGGAGCCGCTTGACGATGGGAGGAGTGAAAGGCAGGATGGAGGACATGCTGGCTCGCCCGGCAGCGCCCCGCCGCTGGCTCCGCACTCGCCCCGCCGCCCTCTGCACTGCTCCGCTCCGCTCTGCTCCGCGCAGGCCCCGCCGCGCCGCGGGCAGCACAAAGCCCGGCCCCAGGCGGCGGTGGCCTGGCCTGGCCCTGCGCCGCGCTGCTCTGCTCGCCCGCCCCGCCGGTGCCTCAGCACCTCGGGCCCGCGGCACCAAACTTTGCCCGGAGTTCGCCGCCTCTCCGCGGCGGCAGCGGCAGCTCCCTCCTCCCCCTGCCGCCCCGCTCTGTGTGCGCGGAGAGGCACCCACTCCAGCTCATTCCCAGTCTGTCTCTCATGCAAATTGCCTGCTGGCCGCCCCGGCCCGGCTTCCACCCCCTCCTTCCCTCCCAAACACGCTCACTCACGCCGCCGAGGGAGGGCGGGGAGGCGGCCGGCCCGCCGGGAACTCCGCTCCCCCCCTCCCTTCCCCGCCGCCGGCTGAGGCCTCCGCTCCCCGGGCGGGACGGGACGGGGCTCTCCCTCCCTTGCGCCCTCCTTCCCTCAGCCCCGCTCCAAACGCGGCGCTCGCGGCCTTCCCGGCGCGAGCCCCCTCAGAGCGCTGGGCGGGAAAGTCCCCTCAGGGAGACCCTCGGGCCCCTGGTGCGTGTTTTCCCCTCCTCGGGGCCGTAAACCCCATAAGGAACATCGGGATGCTGGGACAAATCCAATCGAGGGGGAAATCAGTAAATAAAAACACAAGTGAAAAAGTCCCCCCCTTAGCGAAAGGTCCTCAGATAGGGTGAGATGGAGGCAGCCCCACCGCAGTTGTTTCTCTGTGGAAAGGTGTTTTTCCACACAGAGATAGCTGCACGCAGCCTGGTCAGTCGTGCTCAATCAGTAGGTTTTGTTTCAACCCCTTGAATTTACTATTCCATTCCCTCAACTTTCCACCCTGAGCACTGGATACCCAAATAATGTTTGCCCCGTATCAGGCACAAATGACTCCCTGGATGTTTACCACCAGACCTGCTCAGACGGAATATTTCTGTCAGTTGGTTCAGATCTAGGTGTGCTGTGGAGATGCTTCGGGTTTGGCTGACTCAGGGAGGCATCCAGGTAAATTTCCAGTTTCTCACTTTCCTGCTGCACACGCTTGGGCTCTCAGGCTTTACCATCGCTCCCTCCACGCCAAAAGCAAGCCCAGGCCCTAAGAAAACCAAGAAAATTCAATCCATAAGCTTTTCGGGGCTCAAGTTCTCTGATAAACCACCCCAAAATGGCGCTGAGGCAAGCAAGCGAGGCAGCGGGGGCACCGGCACAGTCACCACGTGCCTCCACCGAGGCTAGTTCGTGTTTCCATCTCCATCTGCTACACAGCCCCTTGCAGCAGCTGCCCGGGAGCAAGGGGGCAAAGTTTTGGGGGGCCCAGCTCCCAAATTGGGAGGTTTTGAGCCAAAACACACTTCCCAGTTGCCTCCATCCTGTCAGAAAGGATGATGGTGAGCCCGAGTTCGGGAAGCCTCGGGGCTGCTCGGCAGCTCCCAGACACACAGGCTCTTGCCAACCCACATTCTCATGTTCCAGGTTCCAGTGCAACCCAGTGGGGAGACTCCTCGAAAGCCGGCATCCAAAACCTTCCCGTGCCTGCGGATTGCAAGCAGCCAGCCCTACAGATTGCCTTGTGGCAAGTTAGGAACCTATGGGTTCAGACAGCGTCTGAGGCTCAGAGGCAACTGGCTTGGCTTTCACGTGGGTTTAAAACAAGCGCTGTGCTTTAGTGCCAATTGCCAGGACCAAAGTCTGAAATACCAATATCGGTACAAATTAAATACTCCTTTTCCTCCCTTTTTCTCCAGCATTCTCAGATTATTCCCACCACACATTCCCCGAGTGTCTTGAGTTTTGGAGGCTCACCACTAACATTTTGGACCATTGCCCTGACCCAGTTTTTGGCTGCCTTGGTTGACATGCCTGAAGTAGGGAGATGTGGAACCCCTGTAGCTGATCCCAGCATCATTTGGGGAAGTGGTTCCTCAATACCTCTGAAACAATGCAGGACATTTTTGACACTCATTACGCTAAAAGCAGGATGATTAAATCACTGACTTGCTGCTTCCATTGAGATGCTGCATATTTGTGTTTGCAGAAAAGGCTTAGCTCCTGATAGGTGGTGATCAGTTCAGAATCTGAACTTTCACTTAAAATCTTGGTTTTCACAACTTTAGGTAATAACCTGAATATGTGAACCAAGTGAAACACAGATGGTGAAGTACATTTCTTCATGCAGAAATAAGTACTTATTACCATTTTAAATGTGGGGAAGTTTAAAGTCATCTCTTTCTATTTTCTTTATCTTGGCCTTGCACAATTGGAGCTAAAAGCTGCGAAGATGACGAGTGAGCATGGAGGACCCTTCTCAGACCTGGCAAGTCAGTACTACGTCAGGGTGATCTCAGTGCAGATTTCTGCTGGGGACTCTATGTTTTCTTCTAGTTGTTGTGGCTAGAAAATCATGGGGACCATTCCCTACCTTTTTCACCCAAAGAAAGTTTGCAATAATACTCAAATCTCATCTCTGCGCCCAGAATTCATGCTGCGACCTCGATTCAGCCAGGCTTCCAGAATTTTCTGTACATATTTCTGGGCTAATCTTCAGTCTGTGACAATCATATCACAAGCAATCAACTGGGTAAATTTGAATAAGGGGAAGGAGGGGAAAGAGCCAAGTGGTTTGCTCACACTTGTACAGTGATTTAGTGGCAAAAGGGTGAATAGAATTTGCTAAACACTAAACCAAACTGGGTCTCCGTTGCTTACAATCTTGTAAATGAGGCATAGGCAACTAAATCACTGATCTAAACCCACAGCAGCACTGTTGAACACTACTGAAAACAAATACATATCTGGGTTTGGAAGGCAGAATATAGTTTCAGGATTTAGGGACATTACATTTTGTGGGAAAGCCTGTGTTCCTTGCTGGGGTTACCTGTCAGAATGAAGTGTTCTATGAAATGTGACTTTCTGAACCCCTACACAGTAATCCTTTATTTCAGAGAGTTTTGGACACTCTCATCGTGGAAAAATTAACAGGCAGGAAAAGACAGGACTCTGCCAGTTGTGCATGGTCTGGATCCGTTTGCTGGTTTACAAAATGTCTGACGTCGTGGAAGCCACCTCTGGGCAGGATAAGTTTATACATTTATTTGTGATATAATTTTTGCTTTGCTTTTTAAAAGTCATTGTTTGAGGTATAGTACAGGTTTAATACTAATTGTGGTTTGCCCTTAATGAAAAATAAACATGTATATAGTCTGCAGTAATGTGAGGAAACCATCTACTTGGTTCATATACTTGAAGAAAAAACCAATACCCTTTAGAGCTATCTTGGATTCCTAAACCTTTTACTAATAGACTAAGACCTTAACAATTAGTAAAATTAATCTCTACATACCTTGTTTATCAGTGGGATCAATGAATAGGAACAAAACTTAAACTTTACTTTCACAAAGAGAAAAATTGGGCTCTGATTCAAGAACAATATAAAATTAGCAGGAGAAACAAGAAGGTGTTTGCTGAAGCTTACACAAGCACACATGCAACTTTATTAGAAGTATTTTTGATAGCTTCAAACTGACGAACAGCTTCTGTGCTTCACCTTATGTTCCCTTTATACCCTTCAAGTGGCAAGAAGGGAGCAAGGGATTTTGGGACAGAAATGAAGCCAGTTCCATCACTTGCCACTGCTCCCCCCAACACCCCTTGTGCCAGGGCATGCTGGAACAGGCGGGCTGGAGGAGGCCTGGCCAGAGCTCTCTGGCTGCGCTCAGCCAACAGACAGGTCTTAGGGGAGCCTGGTGCCTGCTGAAACAGCTCCCAGGCTGCCCTGACATGCAATTGTGGCTAGTTTGAAAATCAGGGAGTGGTTGAGAACCAGCTTCTAATGTACTGCCCCATCACGCCTTCACTCCCTGACTGAAATATTAAGTATAATTTCCTCTGTGGTCATACTTGTATATGCAAGGCAATTCACAATGACACTGACCAAGACAGCTGAGAAGCAGGTGGACAACCTGTGAAATTCACAGCAAATAGTGATCTCTTAGAGCTACAGCTAAGAGGGCTATGACCTCCTCAACTCCATTTGCTCCACATTGCATAAGTAGCAGCCACACTAAAGGGTGAGGGTGAGATAGGTGGCAGTGAAAGTGAGGACATAGTTTTAAATTGGGTTATATTCATAACTTAACTTGTAAATAAGGGCTACGACATTTAACTTTGAATCTATGTCACATACAGTATGCATAAACAAGGGAAAGTGTGGGAGCTTTCTTTGGTTAAGGTAATATATATATGTAGGACAGCATTTATATGCAAGCAAACCTATCTTAATCACTCAGAACAAACCTACAGGAAAATAACTTCTGGTGTGAGTCACGAAAAAAACAAGGTCATTCTAAGTTAATGTCTTCAGAGTTAACTTCAGCACTGTGAAATACACAGCTCTTTCAGGCTGCAGCAATTATTCTTCCCTACATATGAGAAAACACATATACACAATAAAAAGTTGCTTTGCTTAAAATTCATAATACTTAAGTCACCTGCCTGTTCCAAGAGGTTCCATAGTGTAAAAATCACAGAATCAACTCCAACCAAAGGTCTAGTTAAGCCGGAATTCTGTCTGTGACTATGGCAGTACCTCTTGCCTAAGGAAAAAGTACAAAGCAGCAGGATGTCCAGAGTGATCCTTCTTCTAATGTGCTCTCCCAGTTTTTGGCAATTATTTGTGTAGGCACTCCTGAACTGGAGTTGATGTCCCTGGAAAGCCACAGACTCTTGCAGAATGTACGCCATTCCTACACTGCAAGACCTCTTTGCTTCTGACTTACATTTATAAGTGGCCTTCACTAGACCCTCATGTCCCACCTAGGACACAGAGCTACTCTAAAGGTGAACTGAAAGTGTCCAGTAATGCCTGTAAGATTCCCTCATTACTCATTTTATGACGTGGACAGCACTTGGTGATCTTGCAGGAAGAGAAAGGGCAGTTAGAGCAGGGAAGTGCTCTCCTGGGACACTGGAGCTGTCCCCTCTTTGACACAATGCTCCCGTGTGATATGAACAACCTTCAGCTAAAACTGTGCATGTCTATGGTGTGCCACTCGGTCTCAGGAGGTCTGGCAGCTCCCCTGGGGTCAGGTTTGCAGCAGGGCACACACAGCTGCACGGGAAGCTGCTGAGAGCTCTGCTTCAATAAAGCGGGACGTCCCTTTAGGGCCTCCTGAAAACCACACATCTAGCAGAGCTTCGAAAAAGGCAATCCTAATCCTGATTTCTCCAGCTCACTGAAGGCTTGGCTTTGAAATCTTAATATACCTTATATGCTAGCTCTTAACATGGTTTACTTATGTCCAGTAAGTGATGGGGGATGGCAGTCAACAGTATGGAGCTCTGTGGTTTCAGGTTTTTTGTTGTTTCATGAGAGACAATAAAGCCTCTTGCTGGGGACACCACGGCCTCTTCCCTTGCACTGCTCTCACAGGACGGGAGAGGTGTGTGCAGGGACACAAAAGCCTCCTGAGGCTGAGCCCTTGGCTGAACCACAATCACTTATCTAAGGCCTGATCTAATCTTTACAAACATGCTAACAGTTTGAAATTAATAAGCTTTCAATTAACTTGGAGATAAAACTGCCTACTAGAGACATCCACGGGGCCATGCAGATATCCTGACAGCATGGAGTGGGGTGTTTTCAACACCCAGGGCTGCAGGGAGGCAGCACCTGCAAATGCTCAGCACTGCCAAGACTTTGCATACAAGTAGCTGCTGTCAGGCTGTTGCTCACACACTGCACACACACACACTTTCCTGTTCCAAGCCTTGAACCTGAAGTTTCATATTTTTAAAGTATGCTACATGGTTCAAAGAAGATCCAAACTCTCAGATAGAAAGACCTTGCACCTTGTAAGACATTTCCATCTTCTGGTTGCTAGAGTTACAGAAGTCCATGTAAAATTGTACAGTTCCTTGTGGTACAAAAAGTACCAGTAAAAAAAGCTGAAGCCAGAAGAAGAAAGGAATAGGCCAGGCCCCAAAGCCTCAAACACAGAGGCTCTTTACAGGTAACACAAAAAACTCCAACTCCCAGCCACAAGTGTTTTATTTGAGATTCTTTTCCTATGTCCATATACGACTGTCTGTCCCCTCTGAATTCCTTGCTATGCCTACACCCTTTTCTTTGCCAGGGCACATCTGTTAAAGTCTTCATTTTGGCTTTTGAAGTGGGCATTTCATATCCAGCTGAATTTTAAAAAAGATCCTGAGCAAAGGCTTTAACAAGTAAATATAAATACATTATTTTTATGAATAGGCCCCTGTTTTCACATATTCCACTTGCAATGGTCTCTTGTCCACAACTGCTGGCATGTCAAACCCTCTGCAGGAAGAATCCACTTCTGAAGGAATAGACTTTTTCTTCTTGTGCATAAGGGAGATTCTCAAGGAATATATTAATGAAAAACTCACATGTTGTGCAGGGGGAGGTCCCACCAAGGAGCTACAACCTTGGGTAGCAGAACCCACCCTGGCACTGCTCCCCTAGCACTGATCCAGACTGAAACTCTGTGTCTGAGACACTGTCTGCTTGCTATAACATTTATGTTGAACCTGGGCAGAGCTTGAGGCTGCTTGTACCATACATACACACACACACACACTCCCAGAGAACAAATGCTTTGGATCTCAGCCCTGCCTCACCAAAGTCAAGTGAGAGCTTACTAATTTCAATTACTACAGAGTTTAGCCAGTAGTTTTCATCTAGTGGCTTCTCTACATTAAAACCAACAGTTAAAGGCTGCTTATTTCTTCATTTTTGAGGTTTACTTCATTAAAATGTGCCATTACCCTCTTTTTCATTTTAATTCTTTGGTTCTTTTAACCTGAAATGCAATTGAGGCCCCACAAAAGGACTGTCATCCTCATCTGAATCAAGAATCCTCTTTAAGGCAGCAGCAGTCAGGTGTGGAATTATTTGCCCATGAATAATATGTTAATATTTATACATAGCTTGCTTCGATAAGAAAAACAACTTGAAGATTTACGGCAGAAGCTCTGCATAGCATGCTTTGTGGAGAAACTTTTCAAGCTCCATGTAGAATCCCAAGTGTTGATTTTGCCTCCTGACAGTTTAATGTGTAACCCAAGAAAGTGCATTCTTCAGGGGTGAGAGGGAGAAAAAAAAGAGGCATAAAAAAGGGAAAATCAAGCCATCACAAAATGCCTATTCTTCTTTTCTGCTGGGGCTTTCACTGCATTTTGGAGAGAGCACAGTCACATTGATATGGGGATCCTCAAACACAGTTGAACTGGAGAGAGTCCACATGTACAAAAAAACTTGGGTTTACTTTTTTTTTTAAGTCTTTTTCTGGGTGCTTACTACTGCAAAAATGCAGCTTTGCTTTTACATAGAGTTTCCATAAAGCTCAAGCCCTTCTTAGGCTACAGGAATGGCACAGAAGGGGAAGAGAATCACAAAAAAATGCTCCTGCTCCATGTGTGTGAGAGGAGGGATGTTTACTCCTTGTTTATTTGTTCTGGGGGGAAATCAAATGCTTTGTGTGAGGGCTCTTTGCTAGTGAGGCTGAAACGCTCTCAGGGCCTTGCTAAAGCCTTGCCAAGTCTGTCAGCAGAGGGAAAAGAAATCTGGGCAGACTGCCCTAAATTAAAACTAAACTCACATCAAATTCAGTTTAAGCACACAGTACTCGGTATGGAGGCTAAAGGCAGAATTACCAACTCAAGCATTCCAAACTCTCAAGTCAAGACCTTAACATATGATCAAATGGGTTTGAAATTGTAGCAATTAAATTAAAATAATAACGCCGTTTTCTTTTTTTGCATCTCAAAGGGTTCATGTTTCTTACCTTGTCTTGGCCCACATAAAGGATGAGATGAAAGGAAACCAACGCTGAGGTTCTGATGCAATTATATGGGAGCTAAGGGCTTTAAGAAGCATCACCTGTGTAAGGCTTGCAGCAAACTTGTGAGAGGTAGGAACAGTGCAGAAGAAACCAGAGCTGTGGAGAAAATGCAATTAATTATGAATTTACCTGAGATACCAAACAAATTAAAGAAACCTCAAATGCTGCTTTATTGTAACATGTTGGGATCCTGCACTATTTGTTCTTTCTTTCAGGATGAGCTAACCAGCATAATTTGGATCTGTATCAAGATTTCAAACCCAAGCTCAAGGCTGCCTACAGAAGGCTTCTTTTTGGTTTTGATATGAGGTTTTGTAATGCCACATCACTGGTTACAGGGATTTTTGTAATGTATCCAAGAGCATTTTTTTCAGTATTGATGATCTTTCCCCCCCTGTGTCCAGGGTAGAATTGGAAATCACATCCTTCAGCACTCAGAGTCCCTGTGAAGTTAATGGAAGCCAATTTAGACACCTGAGTACAGCCTTGATAGAGCTTTTCAAAGGCACATGTGATTTTTATGACCTTACTTTTTGCCTTTAGAAATTCCTTTCATGGCTTAACTTTAGATACCTCTTCACGAAAAGTCTGTCCTCTGTTTACTTATCAGCACTTATGGATGTCCTTTATAGGACCTGGTTTAAAATCACTGAAGCAAATACTGTGGGTACTGGAGAGGGGAGTGCAAAGCAAGGAGGCTAGAGAGAATTTCAGTTACCTAACATTTATCTGACTTAGTCATGCAGAACTGGATCAGTGCAGCTGATACGGAACGATGATTAAACTAAACCCTGAATCTATATTCCCATGTGATCACCCTCATTATCTCTGCTATCAAGGTTGATCTGACAAGTAACTTTTATTTAGAATCAGCCATACTTCTTTTCCCCGCCTACCCCAAAGGCACCAGAGTTGTTTGCAGCTCCCCACTTAGGGAAAGTAAAATGTAATTTACGCCTACAGAGGAAAGAAGGAACTGGTAAAAGAGAACTGGCTTCTTTATTTGGGGGGGCCTGAGCCAAAATGCATTACACACAAGAATTCAGGGTCCTTGAAGTGTCTGAAGATCCCTGAGTTGAGAAAGACAGAATGCTATACCTCAGTTATTAAATATCCATTGACTCCTTGCTCTATCATATGCATTCACATAAAAAAATGCATATACATTTCAGTATCATTTTAATACTGCATAAATTGTTATGGCCTAAGCCCAGACACTTCACCTTTAGTCATGCAGATGAACTGCTCAAAGTAAGAGGGTACAGAAGGTATTAGTAACAATCACTTTAGCCAGAAGTTGCACTGTACTATATACTTACAGGATATTGAATGTGCTGCTAGATACAGCCTATGTTTAGTAAATGGGTCCATATCTCTGCTCTGATCTATAGGCAATGACCTCCTGGCTGACCTCGCTTTTAATGAAGCTGACACAATAAAAGAGAAATGGTTAACTCCTCTCCCCTGCCATCGTTCTTCCTGACCAGATGTGGTAATGGCAAACCAGAGGTACAAAGGTTCACAGAACTGACCGTTTCCAAAGAGATGCACCATCTCTAAAAGAAAGGAAGCCAGGCTAGAAACTAAATTTGCAATGAAAGGGTACAGAGATGGGCTCATCCAGCTCTCATTTCTGGGTTTGGTTTTGCTTGCGTTTTCTGGCTTGTTTTTGAAAGACTTAACCAGGCTTCCTGAGGTGGAGACTGAGGCACATCTGAAATTAGTCAGCTCAGTTTTGATTTCTTCTGACAGTCCTTAGAGTTATGAGTTCTCCTTAAAGACTATTGAGTTGTAACGTAAGGTTCTCTCAGGTCTGGAGCCTGGCATCATGTGGAGGATGGTTTTTACACATTGCTCAGTTGTCAGTAGTTTCCACTAGCGACTAAAATAGGGGTTGGGGTCAAGGGAGAGGAGGCTGTGAGGGTGCTGTGAGCAGGAGAGAAGACCCATTATCAAAGTAATTTCTTCATCACTGGTTTGTGCTTCTATGGGAGGGGAAAAGGCCCTGAAAAGGGCCATTGCTACTGGGGTTATGAGAGCTCTGCAAGGGAGGATGAACACAAAGCTGCCACAGCACAAGGCAGGGTTTGAATGGAGTTAGGTAAGATCAGAGTTTGGCCTTTGCTCTGCATTGGATTGGTACTTGGTAACAGTGTGACTGCGGTACGTAGCAATTTGTTTTGATATTCTGGGGCCTTCATTTTATGAAATATTGGATTCATCATATAAAACACCCCTGGGCAAGAAGGGAAACCAGGCAAGTTACAAAATAATTCTCTGATCAGCCACGAAAAGCCCCATGAGATCTGTTATTGTGACAGCAAATCTCCCCATGATGCATGCAAACTCAATTCCCCCTTTTGCACTGACATGTCAAAACTTGTGTCCATCATGTTCTCACAGCATGCTTCAGGCCTTGGCCAATTTTGGTGCTACCTGAGATATGTGGAACAATGTTCTTTTTCTTGCTATTTGAACACAGGGAGGCCTCAAGTAAGGGGAAAAATTTGAAGGCAGCCACCCAGATGTTGCTGCCACAATGTGGGAGACAGAGCCTTTTGTCTCTGCTGTCACTAAAGCTAGAGAATAATTTATCTGATTTGTGCATGGAGCAACATGATGTGCCTTTCCATTGTGTGTGAGCATTTCTCCTGCTTCAGATGTTGCACTTAATGGAGCAGTTAGTCCTTAAAGCTACAATGTTTTGTTTTTCTTCAATGTAATTAAATCTGGAAGATACCAAATCAACAGTTCGCCAGTACAGAGTATTAGGCTTCCTGTTGCTACTTGTATAGCTCAATAGATTAGGTGCAGTGTTTTGCACAAATACATTAAGACCTAAATACCTGAACATCTATTCATCTATATCAGATAGAACTCCCTTCTTAGCCTAAATAATTAATATATATTGCCTGAGTCATTAACATGCCAGAACTGACGAACACTGGACAGTTAAGAGGTAAGCTTAAGGAGTAGAAAGTTGACAGCAAACTGCCTCATTCCCCTCCACGCAGTCTCACCCCCTCAACAAGAACAAAAAAAGAAAGAAAAAAGAAAAAAGGCAACCAGTTGTTCAAATTACAATGGAGTGAGGATGGAGAGTTGGAAAATAGGGAGTTCAGCAACATCATAGAAGCATGGAATCACTGAATCCTAGAATCCCAGGTTGTAAGGGACCTCAAGGACCATCTGGTCCAACATTTCTAAGCAAAGCATGACTTAGACTGTAGAACAGCACAACCTTGATTAAGGTGATGCCCAGCACCCTGTCCAGTTGAATCTTAGCAGTGTCTAATGCTGGGGAGTCCACCACTTCCCTGGAGAAATTATTCCAGTGGCTTTCTGTTCCCAGTGTGAAAATGAGACAAAAATGAGACAAAAGAGAGGGAGAAACCTCAGGGTCCTCCTACATAAATGGGAAGGTGGGTGGCAGGGCTGAAAAGAGGAGGACACAGAAAGGCAAAGGCGAAACTGAGAAGGATCTGGATTTCTTTGCCTAAGAGATTTTCTAGCCAATGCTATGTTAATTTTGTGTAGTGCCAAAGACAACATAAACGGTAGAGAAAATCAGATCCGTAGTGGTCAAGGATGTAGAGAAACAGCCGATTGTATATTTAACAGGAAGTCAGGGAGATCAAAGAGTTCTCAAAATGGTTTTGTTTTTAAATGATACCCTGGCTTTATTTTGTTTAGATTGAGCTGGGGGCCTCTCTGAAGAGGATAAAAGGAGAACAGAAATGTGTAACAAAGACATTTCCCCTCTCCTTAATAGTCAAGGGAAGTTGACATCCCCATCAAGCAATAGCAGCATTATATGTACCACTGCAAGAGAGGAAGCTATTTTATCCTTGGAAGGGAAGAGAGATGTTATCTTCTAGAAAAGAGGTGAAGTTCTGCAGAAATTCAGTGCTGTTAATAGACTGTTATGACAGTGTGCAATTCATTTCCAGTGAACAATGCATGTCAGAGGCCTGAATGCTACAGCAGTTAACACAGATAAAACAGAAAACATCTCTGCAAAGCCTACACTCTCTGGTAACGTATCGCTCCAAACAGTCTTTTCATTTTAAGAGTTAAATTAGGTTTTGACTTTTAGCTATTTTCAGCTCAACATGAAGGGACGGGTTTGCATTAATGGAAGTGGCAAAGTCTAGCCTGTAATGAATTAAGGTAGGATTAATATTAGGCTCTGAAAAGAGAATTCTCTGAAAGATCTTCTGTAAAAGGGAACATTTTGTGACACTTCTGGAGCAGGCTTTGGACACAAATGTTGCAAATAAATTAGGTGTATGCTTAAATCTGCCTTTGTTCGTCAAAACACTGAAACATCTTTATATTTTTTTCCTGATTTAGAATGATTTAAGGGCATTCTGAAACACGTACTTGTTTTGCAGGACATTAAGTTCATCATATGCAGTCCGTTCTGTGCTTCAGTTTCACCCTCCTAGTGTGTGGGCAGCATTATGAAGCTAAAATCTTAACTTCCAGTTAAAACAGGATATTAAAAATGACAAATTAGCGAATACAAGAGGAAGAAGGGGTTGTGCCACGGGCAGTGCACATGCCCTCTCTGCTTCAGAATAAGGAACAAACAAGAGGCTGTTTCCCATTTCTGCAGCCACGGCTGCTGCTAGGATCAGAGTCACAGCAGCCCCTGCCAGTGTTACTGCAGTTAAGGCGGTGCCAACCTTTCCATTAGAAACCTTACAGACACCATTCAATAACTTGGCATAGTTATATGGTTATAACTTGGTTATATAGTTATAACCCGGAAGCATTCTATAACTTTATAAACACCATTCAATAAATACTTGCTTCAAGCTGAGACTTGGCATTGCAGATTACCAGTCCTTCAGCGGTTCTGAGCACACTTCCTTCCTCCCGAGTCTTGAAAATGCCACAAATATTTTAGTGCAGAATATCTATGATTTAGAACTTTCCCTTTTGGGTATTTCTGTCATTCCAAACCAACTTCATATCTCTGAGTGAACTGTGACACCACCCTGCTCATCAGCACAGGGGAAAGCTGTATTCTTTAGGTGAAATCTTCAGTGTATGACACTAAGCGTGACATACAAATAAATTATAGTATGAATTGTGGCCTCTCAGGTAGTTTCTAAATGCATATCTGTATTTTCCCTTTTGCTGTGTCATGCAGCTGATGGTCCTCAGTGTGACCTGTAAGCCCTGTGTGCTTTCTTAGCATCACCCCCGCCAACACTGGCCTAGATTTTTATCTCTGTTCAGGCTATCAACTAAAACCTCTATTTCTACCAGTGCGCCCAGTTTGTTTTTATTTTGCTCACTGCTCATGGGTGATTTCCCATTTAATATAACAGTTTTAGGGATGTAGGAGGCACCTACACTTTGCTTGCTGGCAAGGATCTTCATCCCCATCCTCATCCAAACAACACAGCTGTTCGTCTACGTTGCTGCCGAGGGCTGTGGTTGTAGCAGGATGGGGGAGTCATGCTGCAAGGCTTTATCTCCCAGCCACAGAGAGGCAATGCCTGAGTGGGAGCGATGTGGGTTATCCCTCCTTCCCCATGGTATGCAGTCCTCATGAGAGAAGAGAGAGGCTGTGAAACCCCATCTTCCCCTTCTGTAGCCACAGCTGTGGTTGACTTGATGAGTTTTTGTTCCCTTTTTTGGCATATGCTCCTACTTCAGCTTCACTATCCTTGCTCGTAGGGATAAAGCTCTGCTTCAGCTTTCCGCTCTCATTCCCATGGTGGCACGAAGAAGTGTTCAGAGGTGGTGAGTCAGGCAGCCCTTTCTCACCCACAGGCAGCTGCCTGTTGGGTTTGTGGTCTCTGCCGGCAAAACGCAAGGAACCTTCATTTCACTAACCTTAACACAAGGCTCACAGTGTTCTCCGTTTGACTGAGGTTGCCCTCAGTCCGTCCTTTTGTTTTCAAACCCTAAAGCCTCTTTAGTTTCGGGATTCCCCATAGCCTTTGACAGCAGCTGTTGATGATCACCTGCGGATCACCCACTTTCATCCTCAAAGCAGAGGCCATGAATGCTTTAGATACAGCCTCAGACACAGACAGCGTGTTCAGACCTGGCGAAAGGGCAGAGCAAGGAGCAGGGAGCCAGCAGGAGGATTTCCCTGCTGCAGGAAAGACTGTTGGGCCCTGTGAGTCAGGGCCACGCATCTGCAGAGCCAAGGCTGTGCTGGGCAGCACCCCATCCCTCCTGAAAAGGGCATTTGTTTGAGACAAATGCTCAGCAAATCTCTTACCTGTACCACAAACTGACAAATGACAGCTCATTTAAACCATGGCCCATATCAACTGGGGGGAGCGGATGTGAAATATGGCAACACTGGGAATGCTGGAATGGTTTGGGTTAGAATGGACCTTAAAGCTCGTCCAGTTCCAACCCCCTGCCACGAGCAGGGACACCTTCCACTAGACCAGGTTGCTTAAAGCCCCATCTAACCTGTGGTAAATGCCACAGAAATGCTGAGAAAACCAAAACTACCCCCAGAATACTTAGGTGGGGTTTTTTTAACTCTCTCTGAATAAAGGAAATTTTTCTGCACTTAACAGAGAGGGGAAGAAATGACATTGCCTGTAGTAATGGTGCCCTGAAGGAGGAACTAACCTGGTTCACTCTGGTGTAACAGAAAGCAGAAAGTTGCTGAGGTGTGGAGGACTCATGTGCTGCTCACACTGGCTCTCCTGAAACAGTATTCACCAAATCAGCACAGAAATATGCCTGGCACTCAGTCACTAGCCCAAGATAACATAGCCCAGCAAGAATGCAGTCTTCAGCCTGACATTCCTTTGAAGATGTGCAGCATTCATGAATTCACTTGATTTTAAGGAATAAAAGAGTAGATTTGGGCCCTAAAACACACAGTTGTCCAAGTATGACACCTCTCAGAGGCTCTGAAGTAGCAATCGTTGCTGCCTGCTGCTTTCTTACTGCCTTCTCCCCACTCTCTCCATCAAGTGGCAGCCTGGGTGGAATTTCCCAGGGAATACACAGGCAGTTTGGCAGCTGCCCTTGTGCCTGAGGCTACTGCATGCCCAGGAGATCCTGCAGGCATGCAGCAAGGCTGATGCTTCTGGAAAACATTGGACCTACCATGTGCACGATGCTCGAGCAGAGCAAACATGTGCCTGGAGTTTCCAGACCTCCTGCTGCCACTGAAAGGTCTGGGGTGGGGGGAACCCCACGATACCTTCCTCCCTGATAACCAAGGCTTGTGGGACCTGGCATAGTTTAATCTGGATCTCTCAGGGACCAGAATGTCATTGCAACAAGACCTGTGTGTAAGTCAGGAAGGGCAAATGAAGCCTGTGGTCTGGCTCGGGGTTTACGCTGGGACAAGGGAGATGACAATCTGGTACACTCAGTAGTTTATCATTTCTGAAACAACACCTTACTATATCAGCTTCCCCTCCTTTGTCATCAGAGAAGAACTCACACTTTCCTAACTGAAAGTTCAGTCTAAACAGAAATGTCACTGAAAGCCCAGCAAGACCTTTGGTTTTCTAGTTTCACTCTCCTGAGCTGTGGGGAAGATTATGCAACAGGAACACTGTGGTGAGTCATCTTCTGGCATTGCAGTAAATTAGAAAACGTTGGTTGCAATGTTGTATGGGTTCCTACCGTCTATTTGTGGTCTGCTTTTTCTTTTCAAGTGGATCTCAGTGTCTTCAAATATCAGGTGGTTGCCTGATGCCTTTGTCTGAGCTAGGAAGAGGCTCCTGGGTAGGTGCTGCAGCTCAGCTTTGGAGAAGACGGTTGGAATGGCAGCTGCTGTAAGGAAATGATGCTAAAGGAATTCTGAATGTCTTCGCTCAGCAGTTTTTTCCCTGTGGATACTTCTTGCAGGTCTTTGAATCACTCACTTTGTTTCCCTGCTGTAACTCTTAACAACACGCTAACCCATGAGGCACTACAGCACTAGGGGGGTCAAGGAGATTTTCCTCTAATGTTTGCTCTTGAAGCATAAAGCTTGGCAAGAGCTCAGAAACTGTTCTAAGAGAGTCTGAGTTTGTCAGAGGAAGGACAAATTGAATGTAAGAAAAATTGTCAGTCAGGTTCATCCCTCCTTCCTTGCAGCTTGTTTTGTTTTCTGGCTCAAAATAAGCGTATACTTGTCTTGGGAGCATGAGAATTCACAAGCTGAGTCTTCCCTTTCCAAATTAAGGGCAGATATCATTTTGGGAAGGAAACTGAAAGGTTAAGAGAAATATTAATATTGTGAGATTCAAAGTAAGACCGTGAGAACTGGAAACACTACAAAGGACATTTACCAGACACTTGGTTAAGATGTGTGATGCCATAAATAACCTCTACGTAAAGGTGTGAGCCTTAGTCACAATTTCATTTCTGGTTACTCCTTGTACCACTATGAAGGATTAGAAGGTGGAAAGTCCTGCAAACATCTAAAGCAAGATCAGAAATTCCACAAACCAGCCCTCTGTTATTAAGAAGTACTGCCCTGAGTTAGGGCAGTACTGTACCACACGATATGTTCTGCTTGATGCAAACTTAAACTCCAGGCAAATAAAAAGGGGCATGAGCTTATTAGCTTGCTCTGTGTAGCACTTCATGTTCATTTCTTCCAAACAAGAAATTATGAACTTATTTTGCCATGGAAATCAAATAAGGCATCAAAGCCCAATTTCCTAAGGACAGTATCTATCATTTTCTTTGAAGCAGACATTTTTATGACTAGCTATGTTAACAAATCCAAACTAAGTATCCAATCTGTCAAGGAGAAAAATAAGTTTAGAGTGAAAGTAAGTATTGCTCATTAAACTTTAATGGCAAGGCATTTAAAAGAAGAAAACCATCCATTATTACGTTGGTGGAATAGTGTGTTGTCAGATTCTCCAGAGAAGAGTTTTATCATGATGTTTAAATATATTATATTAAGGGATCACTGTTACTCTGTTCTCTAAACAAGACTTTTTAGATGAAAAGTTTATAAGCACTATATGTCTGCTTGTGAATATTTCCTTAACTGAACAGCAATTAAAAAGAGCTGCTGGGTACTAATCCTACCTGTCCCAAAGCACGTACATGGGCAGAGAGCTCTGCTGATGCAGAGCTGAACTAAGCAGCATGTAATAACATCAAGAGGAGAGCACAGAATGGCTTTGAGGGAATCTGCAGGATCAAGGACTTCTGTGATTAGTATCTACTACTAGAAAAAGTGCCATTGGTAATGAATTTAGACCTGTGCTGGTAAATCCTGAAGCTAAAGACCATTTGCTTTTATCTCATGTGAGTTTGTGTCCTTACTGATCTCTCGTTTATGTCGGTTCACGGAGCCGAAGCGCGTCGCCAGCTGCCTGTTAAACACTAAGTAGGTCACTGTGAGGGTTGTAAGGAAGGCAAGAGCCACTCCCCTCCTGACATCTGAGGCTGGCTGCAGAAAGAGCCTCCTGGATAAGGCAGATAGATCCCGCTTTACCGGAATGCTCCCCTTGCCATGGCACCATCCACCAGGTTAGAACTTCACATATAACGTGCTCTCTTCCCTGACTTCCACTGCCTTTTTCAAGACAGAACTTGTTCTACATTTCCTTTACTAACCCATCACTTCAGTGATCGCATCACACAGGTCCCTGGCTCAAGTCATCTCTGCTTCTGCAGAAAAGGTTTCCTCTTTAAAACCAGTTTATTTTTTAAAGATACATAGGAGTGATTCTGGTTTTGTTATAAACCACTTCCACACCCAGAAATCCACCCTAAGGAATGAAAGAAAAGAGCTACAAAGACATGCTCTAGCGTTCTCTCAGCACAGTCACAGGCATGGCAGTGTACCTGCTGATGGATGCAGTGCTCAGCCCTATCTTCAGCCATCTCCACCTGGCAGCACGAGAGCGTGCAAACTCTTTGAACCAAAGATTACCACCCCTGCAATCTTTAATGATTTAATACCTTTAATATCACTGTCTCGTCTCACTTTCTTTGGTTGCAGAACAGTATGAGGTCACTGCAGTCTGCCTGAGTGAAATGCAGTTATTACAGTCGATGCTGTAGCTCAGCCTTAATGCTAAGGCTTGCTGCAATCTTTGCCAAACTTTCATCACCTGAGTTGAACATTTCATCTCAAAGGCCTGCCATAGCCTCTGGTTTGCCTTGAGGTTTTATTCACTCTTTTGATTTAAATTAACTCAAGTGAAACCATTCAGCCATTTCTGAAATGAGGGCAGAGTTAAAGAGGTTCTTTTGCCTTTTCTACAACAACTCAGTGACATTTCCTCTGAGAAACATTCTCACTCCCTGAAGAGAAGCCTGAAATTTGGCAAGGGAAGGGGGCTATTTTTTGGGAAAAAGAAAAATCACTGAAGTTTGCCAAATCACAAAACTATGAAGAACTACAGCGTGGAAGTGCTCAGAAGGGATCTGGTGGATGCTCACCTGTGGTCCGTGGTGGCCTGGTCTGGCAGAGCAGGGATTAACCCAGCACTCTTCACAGCTAGCTTTGCCACTGCAGCTCACGAGTGCTGCAGACAGTGTGGGTCCAATGGCCTTGTGTACTACACATGGAGAGGAGCTGGAAGCTGTGGCAACCTGCAGAATGAAGCTGGGTCAATGAAATTGGGAACAGATGCCAGTGCTGGAGAGAAGGCCGACATCTTGGCTGTGCATTAGAGCATGGAACAGGAGATACATGCAGAAGGAGAGTGGGGAGAAAGACAAAACTGCACATGAACAAGAGCTGTGGAAGGAATCAGAAAAGACACAAACCTGATGATCTGTTTGTGTATCCTACTGTGGCCCCCACAAAACCATTTATTACAAATTATATTACCACATCCTTGTTTTCCCCTCAGTTTCTGCCCGCATGCAGGCAAGACCCTGTTAAGAGAAGAATTAGGGCTGAAGGGTGATGGAGGCTATAACCTGTTGCAGGAGGTAGGAAGCTTATAGTGAATTACGGAGGAAATTAGAAAGAGAACCAGTTAATGCAGCTGAAAACTGACCTGGAAAACATGTCAGCAAAATCCTTGCCTCTGCCACAGAATTGCTGAGCAGAATTAGGCAAGTCACTTAAAATATTCCATATGGTCTCTAAATATACATTCTCTGTTCACCAAGTTCCTGACTCCCAACTGGATCTGAAGACAGTGGGGCTTCAGGAAGCTCCAGCACTGCATGGGACTACGGTTGCAGACACATCTTGTCCATAGCCAGAATTGGTGAATACTCTTGAACTTGATTTCTCTGCCTCAAATGTCATCTATAAACCCAGCATTATACCATTATACCACCCCCACATCTCACAGGGGAACAGTGACAAATAAATTTGCTAATGCTTGTCATCAGTGCCCTGAGAGAGCTCATAAGGAAGTGAATAATTCTGTCTTCATGGCAGATTTGAATAGGGCGCAGTAAATAAGGCATGGGGCCACACATTGCACAACAAGGAAGAACAAGAGGTTGAATAATGGTTCACTAAGCACATTTGTACATGGAAAGAGGCAGAAGCCCTATAAGGAAAACTGTGCAGTTGTATAATAGAAGATGACATCATAACTTAAGGGCATATATATGTTCACATGGACTTGGTGAGCATCCTTCTTTCTTAGTGGCATTTCTTACCTTCTGAGCACTTAACTTCATCACCTTTTGAGTGCTTGATTGTGACACTTGAGTACCAAAATAAGCCTTCCTGTGAAAAAGAAGCATGGTTCAAGTCAGAGAGTAGATACTCTGTGTACATCGAAAAGGGTCAGGGGTCACTTTGGGCTGGAAAAGATTTCTTGCTTTTCTGTCTCTGCCCACAAATGGTTCCGTGCCCACACCTCTCTGAACTATTGTCTAGAAGGTTTCCTCTTCTCAGAGCTGCCACAAACCTGGGCAGAAGCTGCTGTGTTTGCCTGCACTCATGTCACCTTTCCTGGGACAGCAGCACATGTGATGCTACACTTCTGTAGCTTCCATCATTTTGAATGGATTTCAAAGTGCTCACCATCTGCCAGACTTGGACTTCTTGTACTAGTCAGCTGAATAACACAGAAGGATGAACAAGGCATGAAGTGGAACTATTTATCTGTCACATATCTGGCAGCACCAGGGCTGTATTTGGGACTCCGGTGCCTGAAGAATATGCTTTCCTACCCTGCTTTCCCTGGGGATGTACACAGCGACTCCCAGCCACCTGCACAGAAAATGCTGCACATGAATTATTTTTAAAACAAGTGACGTTAATCCAGGGAGAACCTAGAACCTTGCACCTAGCTCTTGTTTCCCTTCTGAGGCTGCTCTAGTAATCTCCAGCTTATAAAGCTGATGGCTGGAGGAATCAGAGAGGCTTGTGATCTTTATGCATGGCCTCTGCACAGCTGCACAGTAGCTTTTCCCTCCTGAGTCAGTCTTTAAATGGACTTTATCAAGGCTGATGAACCTAAAATTAGATTTGCCAGCTCTAGGAGGCCTGGGAGCACATCTCCCTGTCCTTGCTCTGTCACGAGGCTGCATCTTTATTCAGTCAGTGGTGGTTGGAAACCAGAATTCTTGCTTATTTAGGAGCTGTGTGGACAGACATCCGGAAGGGAGAGTAATAAATGTGCTGGTTTGTGCTGTGTTCAATCCACATTTCCATTGACTCCAACAGGTTTTGGATCAGGCCCTAGATGGGAATAAGGGTAGTGGAAGACAGTCTCATTAGCACAGAAGTGCCGTTATACTTACAATGAATGCCAATAAATTATTGTTTCCTGTCCTCTGCAGCCCTCTGTGTGTCTTCTTTGCCAGCAAATCCCATGGGGAAGGGAGTGTCTCTTATTCTGTGTTTGTTTAGTGCCTAGTACAATGAGACTCTCTTCCAGTTGGGGCCACTTGATGCTACCACAATACAAATAATGATGATTCTAATAATAAAATGCAGACTTCAATGGGATGTGGGTCAAGCTACTCAGAAGCATTGGCCTTCCTTGCTGACTTGCTTCCTCCCACTTCCTTGCTTCCTGCTCCGGTAGGAGAGCACTTGTACATCATCAATTCCCAGGGGTGGTTGTCCTCACTGTTGTTTGGCTCTGCAGGAAGCACCATTGCTTAAGACACTTGGCCTTCATTTTCTTCTTTTGATTTTAATCCTTTTTCCACTGACTTGTTGCAGAAATTCTCTTTCCACACTCTTCACTTCCCGGGAGCATCTGCCTCCTTGGATCATCCTCCCGAGCACAGCACCACTTAGCTCACTGTGCTTGGGCACTGCATTAGCAGCAACTACGACTTTCTCCAGCCCCGAAGACATAGAAGTGGAGCTACCACCCAGATACCTGGGAGGAGGCCAGCAGAGGCTGTGGTGGGGTTTCTCAGCAGAGGACAACAGCCCTGGGTATAGGGCTGGTGGGCGAGGGCTGGGGTAGCTTATCCCCACAGCACTTTGTGGATGCAGTGCAGCCAGTTAAGCTTTGTGGACCAGAGCTGGTTTCAATTTTGTTTTTCACAGAGCAGTTCATTGACAAAAATGGCTCTTGGATAAAGTGCTGCTTTGTTTTGGTTGGAATTTTCCAAGTTTTTGGATAAAAATACACATGAAGGTTTTGATTTTCTGTCACTTCATCCACTCCTCTATTGGAAAAAAGGAAGCTGAGGGAAAAAATGGACAAGTAAATACATGCGAGACCTCAATAAAAGGATACAATAATCAAGGAATGAAATCTGTGAAAAAAATTTAACTGAACAACCATTTTTGCAGAGAATATATTTAACATTTTCCAGCCAGCCTTACCAGGGACCTGTAATTAAAGAGGAGTCCAAGCCACAGAGTTCAGAACCAGACTTTCCCAGAATTTACGGGTGTCCACGTCTGGGTTTGGTTCAGACCAGTACAAAGCATGCCAGGAGCAGAGATCCAGCTCCCACCTCTTCCGAGGCTGGACAGAGATGGCTCAGTGGCACCTCTTCATAGGGAGCATCGGCCCTGGCAGGCAGGGTGAGCATCTCTGGCTCTGAGGGACTGGTTTGCTTCCACCCTGCCCAAGACCTGGGTATGAGAAGCAGGACAAACAGAGGTATCTGTAACGCTCCCAGCACCAAGCTGGGAATGTTCCCTGCTATAATACAATAATGAATAGTAATTGAAAATCATAATGCTTTGGAAACTCAAGCCAACTATAGAAAAAAATCAAGAGTGAAAGAAAAGAGAGGTAAGGAGAGAAAGAAGGGTCTTAGCTCTCCTTGGTGCAGTGGGGAGGCATTTGTGACACCCTCAAGGTATGTATTTCTCTGCTGGATATTGTGGGACAGGTTTTCAAGTGAGCTCCATATCTTGGATGCTGACCTCCTTAGCAAATCTGGCCCTGCCAGTTGCTGCCAAGTTCCTGAAACACTGGCTGAGGGCGATTCTGAAAGCACGGCCACACCTGCCCTGGATCTCAGCCTCACAGCAGCTTTAGACTGGCATGGTTTTAGCATTGTTTGTAATCCCTTCTGCCAGGTGTTGTTTGTGGAAACACGCTGTCCTCCCCACAGCACTTATGTCTTAGAACAGCTTCATCTCATGCTTTGGACCCAAACCAAGATGCCATTCCTACAGGCTAATAAAGAATGCTTGTTTTATTTTCTTGGTGTGAATATGCTGGGTGGTTTGAAAGGGATTCCAGGGTCTGATGAAAGCAGGCTACCTGTCTTGCTCCTTGTTGAGACTGGTTGGGGCAGGCTGCCAGCAACAGCTGGTTCTTAATTGCATAGACACTTATCTTGTTCTGACACCACATGCAAATGTGAATGTTTTCCTGCAAATATGAATTTGGAGATTGACTCGATGGGCTTTCAAAAGCCATAGGAGTATTCTGGTGCATCAGAAGAGGCAGATGGAGGGAAATGGTGTATCAAGAAGGAGCACCAGGACATGATCTGCACCAGCTAATCATTAGCTTCGGGAGATTCCCCTTTTCTGACCAGTTCAAGAAAGAGCAGAATCAAAGCTTTTGCTTTGAAGACACTGAACTAACTTAGTCTGAGAACCTTAAACTGAGCAGCGCTGACCAAACTTCTTCACCCACACAGTTATCCCTGTTGACGTTAGGGCTTCCTCCTGAACTACCTGTCCTTGTCCAGCCCATCAGCATCTGCTCTTGCTTGAGTCACTGGTTATTTGAGCCCAGGACATGTCCTTGTCAAGGCAGCAAGGGTTTCTGCAAACCCTGTGCAGGCAACCTGCTGCCCACGCCTGCTCCAATACCCATCTCTAATTTTCCACCCAAGGAAGCCTGGCTGTGCGTTTGGGCAGGAGTGTTTCCCAAGGTTCCAGCTCTGCCTGGCTCCCAGTGACGGGTTTATTTTTGGTGCAAATCCCTAAAGCCAAAACCCTTCTCTTCCCTTTGCTCTGACCGCCAGTGCTGGGAGGCTCTGGTAAACACCGTCTGAGGAGGAGCAGATAGGGAGGACAAGCTGGGAGCAGGGCTTCTGCTGCAAGGAGGGGCTGCAGGGATGGGTATGATACATCCCCGTTGGTGTTACTATGATTTATAATTAAGGTTTCCCTGGTGTAGACATGAGATCACCAGGAAAGGGGACCTTGAAATATCTCTGGTTCTTGTTCGAGGCATGACATTTAAGATTGCCCCTACTGAAGAGAGTCCTTGAACAGAAAACAGCAGCTGGAGTAGTCAGCGTTGATCATCGGCTGTCTGTCTACTTCTCACTCATCCTCAATCCCATGAGAAATCCTATGGAATTTAACAGGCTTAACCAATATCTTCCAGAAAGATTAAATTGAGTCACTGCTCTAAAAATACCCTCCAGTGAATGAGAGCGGTCGTTCTAACGCTTCCTTTCAAAAATCTGTAGTGGGCTAAACCTTCTGCACTCCTTTAAATGGACAGTTCAAAGGATTCATAAACAAAGGTCTGCTCTGCTCTGGAAACTGCCCCTTGCACAGCTTCCTTGCTTAGGAGAATGGGTTCTCACCACACTTACGTCCAGCCAAAGCCCCACAGCTGTACTCTTGCCACCAGGCCAAGAAAGACTTTGGTGCCACACCTCATGGTATTCCTGTATAAGGAAACATTTCCTTCACGAGCACAAACTCTTTCCACCACAGGAGTTTGCTGGTACCACACACTGGAAGCCACTGCTAGTGAAGACAAGACCTCAGTGACTTTGGAGCTTTGTTTAAGACCAGAAGTATAATACAAGAGGTGGAAAAAAGTGCTGCTAGCTGGTGCAGCGAGTTTCCTTGTGAACGCAGACCACTGAGAGACTGGGAGAGAAAAGAAAGGTGAAGGCTCTGATAAACTGATACCCTTCCCTTTCCAGACACACGATGTGTAACACACTGCTGGGCCTGAAATGCATCTTCAGTTATTTTTCCCCTTCCACTGTCTGACTTGCACTGGGCTCTTTTGCTGTTTCTTTCTTTTCAACAGCCTTTCACACCACACATCACATTCCATTTGCAGCACTTACAGCTTCCTGATTTTTCTTAAAAGCAAGAGTGAACCCTCACAGTTGGAGCAGAATGGGGATGAGCAAGCACTTGCTGTCCAAATAATACAGAAAAGAAAGCAGTCCAGAAAGGCAATAAGCACATACAGCAAATGTATCCAGTATCTGAGCCACATCTAGGCATTAAAATAAGTAAATGTGCTTAACTGAATGGGTTTGACATTAAACATATGCTGAAGGACTTTGCTGACTCAGTGCCCTGGATGACACAGAGAAGCAGCAACCGGCCTTACTCCTACCCAAAATGGCATTTGGGGGGTGCCTGGGAGCTCACAGTCTGCCAGTGATGCTGATGTCCATATACCAAGGGTGACTCCGTCCCAAAAGCATTCCTCTATCAAACCAGGACTGTATGAGGAGCAGAAGAGAGGATCCAAACCTCTCTTTCTGAAGGCACAAGGTTTGCACTGGGCATTTCTGCACAGCTCCATTGACAGGCTGCACTGAGTACTGAAATCTAACAACTTGCCCAAAACCATGTTGGTTTTTCCTAAATCCAAATTTGCAGCACTGCTAAAAGCTGGGTGCAAAGTCCAGGTGGTTTTAACCCCCCCAAAGCACACTGTGATGGAGAAATACCTGGGCACGGGCTGCAGAGCAGTTTCAGTACAGCATCGCGGTCCTGATCACTCTCTCCAGTCTGGACAAGGTGTAAACCTTCAGGTACAACCCCAGTTGCTAAGGGCTTATGTTTGGAAAGCATCATGCTGTGGTTTGAAGCCTTTCACCAGGGCCAGGGGCCGGTGTTGGCGCATCCCTGGTGATGGCAGCAGAGCTGCGGTGTACCTGGCTGCTGGACACGCTTCAAGCAAGTGTTGTTTGGTCGGACAAATACTGGGGCTCCACTGAGGAATATTTTCCATCTGCAAGGGGAAAAAAGCCTCTGTGAGTTCCAGCCTGCTCAGAGGGAGGGGAGTGATCCAAGGTGCCAGGTTTCCACATTAATAATCCCAGGTGCTGGAGCTGCCCCTCGCCACATGTGTGCTGGGTGAGTGAGGATAGCACGGGTAGGACACAAAAGGGATGGGGAACAACTCTTCTGTTGTATTCGCCCTTTTAATTTGGACTCTTTCTCATGCATTCCCAGCACTGCACACACAGGGGCTATATGGTTTACTGGAAGTGGCTTGCCCAAAAGTTTTTCATTAATGTTTTACCCTGAAACAATACACACATCAGCCACACAAGCATGTGGTTTCAATCCAGTGAAACACTGATTCAGAACGTGTTTAGCAAACATCTCCTCCTGCATCTGCAAACAATAGCTGCTTCCAGACTTTCACTGGCCCGTGGTTGCTGCTGCTAAATGAGTTCTCCTCCCTGAAATCAAAAAGGTGAAGTTTCTTCCTGAGTGACAGCCACCCCTCCAAATAGCTCTGCCTTTCTCCTGCTTTCCCGTTGGGAGTGCAGCTATCCCCACCAGCTCAGAGAGGCTGAGATACAACCCTCCATCCTGATGCCCTCAGAAATGGGAAACTCACAACTGTCTTTGGGACATCCTTTAGCAGCGCATGCCAAGGCCGCAGTGGGTAAGAGGCTCCAAGAGCTCTGAAAAGGGCCTCCGTCCATCAGAAATCCTTACAAAATGAAGTAGAAGGAAAGAAAAGGGAGTGGAGTTGGGCACACACCCTATTGTGTGCCTGTTTGGGGTAACTGAGCCCTGCATCCTGGCATCCCTGAGCAGGTCAGTGTTCATCCTTGTTATCCCCTAGCATGTCTGTGTTCTGTCCTTGGCAGCAGAGGTGACTCACTGGCACTGCCTCCACTGAAATACCATCTCTCCTGACAGCTGTTAAAATAACCTGAGATGAACAGAACCATCAACTGCCTGAAAAACAACAGCAGCCTCTTCTTTGGGGCTGGTTTCCTGCAGAAGGGAGGTGGCACAACCCATAGCACAGGGACCAGGATAACCACTGAGGGATGACCCACATTTGTAGGGAGGTTCCTACAAATTCAGTAAAAGCCTGAAGCCCCCCTTCCCTGCACAGTGAAGCAGATTTTACTACTCTGAGGAGGCAGAATTACTCACAGGTGGTTCTTTTCAAAAATACATATGGGCTGAGGCTGACAACATATGGTCTGATGCCATATTAATAACAGAGAGCTGAGGTTCCCTGTTACTCACACAGCGACCAAGCAGATTGAGGGAAAAGACACCTTGAACAAGGAATTCCTACTGCCCTGGTGTGCATGAATCACCCCGACCCAGGTCAACCTGCTCCCACAGCCCTGCCTAGTAAAATTAGCCATTTATGTATATGCGGAAATAGGGATTTTTTTAATCCCTTGCTTAGATGTTAGGGATGAAATCACAGACTTTCTCCCCCATTCCAGGATTAAAGCACATTTTTGTGGGATACGTATAACAAAGACCATGTAATGTCTGTAAAAGGAGTTTTGGTCCCTGTTTTCCGTCAGCTATTCCCTGTGCTGATGCTTGTGAATGAGGAGGATGCTCCACCGCATCCCTGCGGGGCTCACAGTGGTGCCAACCTGATCATTTCTTACTCCAGGTTAACCAACCTCCTGTCCCCCCGTGTCACCTCTTTCTTCTCCCTTTCCATCCAGCTGTATTTATCCTGGGTGAACACGTGAAGACTTTGTAGGCATTTTTCCTTGACCTTCTCTGTCCTTAACTGCAATTACAAATGAAAGTACAGAACGGAGTGGCCCAACTCCCACGCTGGCACACACAGGCCCAGATGTGGACCGAGCTCTGCCTCTCCAGTGCACACTCACAGCTCTCAGAGGAGGTCCAGGATTAAAACCTGCTCTGCTGACCCTCCCCTGCTTTGCACTGGTGGCAGAGCATCTTGTAGTCCTGATTTACAAGCAATGCAGCCTTTAGGGGGTCACAGCCCTGCACGCAGTGTTCACCTCAGCCCAGTGAGCAGGGAGGATTCCTGAACTCCATCATGATCCTGCTCTCATCTCCTCAGTCCTGGGAACAGATCAAATGTGCTGCAGCTGGGAGCAGCACTGCTGAATCCAAACAAAGCAGTGCTGGACGGAGATGACTCGGCCAGCTCCAGCTTTCTGCCCTGCAAACTGGAAGCTGCACCCATTCAGTGAGATAAATACTCAGCAAAGCCAAGGGTGAGTCCCTTTGCAAAGACAGGTAAAAGCTTTTCCCCAAGGGGCAGGACCCAGCTCATGCCAGCAGCACCCACCTTTGACCTGCAGCTTTTAGTGCTGAGATGCTTCTTGCAAAACACACCCAGGTGCAAATAAAACCATCTCATTTTTGAGGTCGGAAGTGCCCTGAAGTGCATTTACCAAATGCATAAGCTGGATTTAGCTTCTCTGGAGTGGAGAAAGATGACGGGGACTGGAGAGGATGCAGGAAACAATACAGACTTGATTTTGTCCTGTGATCAGATCAAACTGAATCAGAAAGAAAAGGGGCCACAGCTCCAGAAACAGCACCAGAAACAAGGGGGTGAGAATTGATCCCCTCATTGCTGTAACACTGAACCAATATCACTCACTTCAGCAAAATGTGCCTAATGAGATTTCCCTAAAATTCAAGGCAATTGGAAATCACAGCTCCTTGGAATTTGTCTAAAAAGAAATGCAACCCCCCACAGCATCCTCATTTATATGGGTCTGTATTTTCAGGTAACTGCTGGGGCTGGGCTCTAGGGAGAGCAAAGCACAGCAGCCTCCCTCCCCCTTGTTTGATCCAAAGGAAAGCTCAGGGTGAAAATCCAGCGGGATGAAATGAATGCCTCCTCGCTTACAACACGCAGTAAAACAAAGGAGCATGGAAGATTGACTTTTATCGCGAAATTTGCCACAGTTGATTTTTCCAGCTAAGGATGCTCCTTCTCTGCTGGGCCTTAAATTTGTCCGCATGAAAGCACTATGGAAAGCTGAAGCAAATGAGTGAAGGTGTGAAATCAATACACATAAACTCAATGGCTGCGTGCCCCAAGGCTGAGGCTTCAGTTTGCTGCGCTTCATGCAACATGACCTGAGACTCCTCTATTTGACTCCAGGTGAGCCTGTAGACAGACCTTTCACCTTCCGTCCTTGCTAATTCATCTTTGCCTTGTGTTAATGGGACAACAAATTCAGCTTTTGGGCCCCAGAACAGATCTAATGACGGCAGGCATGGGAGAGGCACGGCTCCCAGCCATGCTCTACATTGGGAGGGGAATTTCTATCCCAAAAGCTCAGAAGGTTTTGGCAGGATATTTTACTTTGATATCAAATTTCCTTCTAGCTCATATTATACCACACAATCTCCACAGATGAGCTCTGAGCCAGACTGTTAGCTGGAATTTAGCACTGTGGCTGCAATGACTTTTAAAGGACAGTTATATTCATTAATGCTCTGGTCTCTAATTTATGCATTTCCCTTTTACGAGTAGCCCAGGTTTCAGTAGCTTATGTTTGTTACAAGGAACCGTGAGCAAGAAGATGATGGTTACGCAGGAGCCACCGCAACAAAACAACTTCTGCTCCAAAACCAGCCCCTGTGCTGCAGAATGGGAAGTCAGAAACGCTCTGAATTACACGTAGTGACAACCCAGCCTCACACCCAAATGCTTTCAGGTCACTGCATCACTCCAGATACTCAGATCGCCCCCGAAACAGCCCCAAAATCCCTGAGCCCCCAAACGCAATAAACCCGGCAGAATACATGGATCCAAGCAGCCGGGCCGGTTTCTGCCCTCGCAGTGCCCGTTCCCGGTGTACGGGCTCTCTCTTGTGGCTGCCTGCACGCAGCACACGGTGCTCGGTGCCCGCTGCACAGCACAGACCACAGCCCTTCTGGGCATGGCCCTGACCCCGAGCCCGGACTGGTTTGGGTTGCGAAGGACTTTAAGATCACCTAGTTCCAGTCCCCTGCCGTGGGAAGGGAGGTGCTGCTGTGGATGCAGCCCTCAGAAGGGCAGAGGTGGGAGGCTTCTGGCCCTAGTGCGGGTGAATGCTTTGCTTACAGCACTTCCAGCGCTGGCTGCAATGGGCAGTGGCAGTTTCTTTCCAGATTAGTGCCCTTCCAGGCAGCCAGGGCCATTAACTGCACAAAAGGATGTAATGGACCGATGCTGTGTGCCTGTGGCCTCTGCTGTTTTCATGGTCTTGGATGTTTTTGTGTTCTCCTGCACTGCCGAGCCTGGCTGCAGGCAGAAGGTAATGTTACTGGAAGCACTTTGGAGCGCAGACAGCCCTGCAAAGACAGCTCTGTCCTGCTGCCTCTCAGCACCGGGACTGCAGGAAAGGCTCCTATCTAATTGCCAAACAGAGCTGGTATCTCCAGGTATCTGCGTCAATCTCTATTTCTCACAGCCCAGCAAATAAAAGAGCCTTAATAACTCAGTGTGAGCGGCTGCTGACTACAACAACCCACTGTCTACAGCTGCTGTTCCATTTTGCAGGCAGATCTCTGGAAAACCGTGCAGAGCAGCCCAGCCTTGGCCACCTGCAGCTGCCCAGGGCGCAGCTCCTGATGCCAACAAACACCTTATAGTACATACCTGGGGCTGGGTCACTGCCTGCGTGTGTGGTGGGGAAATCACCTCACGCCAGCCAGCAGCACCTGCAAGCTTTCTGAGCTCAGCCACCCCTCTGGATTGCAGCAGAGCTGGCTGGAGATGCATGCTGCTGCTATGACCCAGGGAAGAGCCTGTGGCTGTTCCCTGCAAGTGCTGAGGCAGCACATTAATAATCCTGAGTGACAGCGCTCGCAGGAACTGATAGGCCAAGCTAACAGATATGTTGAGGCACGGGAAGGTGTCCATATGCTTTGGTGATTGCATCGCTCTCCCTTATTGCACCACATATGCTGTGCTTTTTGCACCTAATAGATTTCTAAATTGGCTCGCTCTGAGTGGTCACCTTAAGTGTTTCCATGTCACATCTTTTATGACTAATAAGGCTTCCATTTACTTAACCTGCACTGCCATCCATGCGTGACATGGTTTTACACCAGCACTGGCCATGCCCTGCTCAGTCCTCCCTGATGCTCCACGTTGGTGGTGCTGTGCCATGCCTTGCAGCTTGGACACATAGCAGCAGCTCCATACCAGGATAGGATGTCCCATGGGATATCCCTGGGCCCCTCTCAGCATCACACTTGAGGCTCTTTCACATGCTCCATTCAGAAGGAGAGCAGAGGTTTGCTCTTTCCTTTCAAGGTAAGACCAGAGGAAGAAGCAAAGACAGTAGCTGCTCTTTTTGCCACTGTGCAGGCCTATAAACATGCCCTATTACAGAGAACAGCCTGGAGGGACCTCTCTAAGCAGGGGTTTAGCAAGGGGATGAAAGAGGCTGTTGAGAAATGAAGAGCAACAATCCAGCAATGGCAGCACCTTTCAGGGCTGGGACCTGCTGACCCCTGAGCTTCTGGATGGAGCTGAGCTGATTAAATAGAAAATCAACAGTCCTGAAGTGCCACTTGCCCAGGCAGCATTGCTGCCCTCGTGGGAAACAGACCACGCTGCCTCATATGCAAGGAAATGGGACCAGGCAGCAGGAGATATGGTGTCAGTGCTGATGCTATGCATGGCTGGATGTGGGGAGGACAACCTTGAACCTGTGGCTCTTGGTGTATGCTCACTGATTGAATTTGGTGTAAACTGCCATTATTGCAGAGTTAAGTGGAGCAGGCATGAGCCAAGGACCTTAACATAGGCAGACAGGGTGATAACCTTGATTTGCTCATATGGCACCTCCTAGAGTGCTGGGGAGCCAGGAGTGATGCTGACAGTGGGACAATAGCAGTCATACACTACAAGTAGCCCCTTCCCTCCCTCCACACCTGCAGAACGCAGTCCTGCACCCCTGCTCTTACCTGCACTGAGACAGACAGGACAAACTGCCCCTCAGGAGATGAACTTTGCAGCTGATCCAGTGTCTAACTGCCCTTCCTTGCTGGTTTCATTGGCCTTGGCATGAGCAACCAGAATTCCACTGGATATGCCGGGTCTTCGCAGCAGCATCTGCAATACCAACAACATTCCTCTGTCTCCACTGAAAATACCTCTCCTGTGTCCTTGCTTTTTGTTTTCCCAGCCATAGGCAGGCTCAGGGCCACCCTGGAGCTGATGCATACAGGAATGCTCTTGCTATCCCACTATTACTCCTTGCAGCAACGTCCCTAAGTGCTGCAGTCCCAGCACTAGTGATAGTCCATAATAGGTGTTTAAACATCTTGCCATATCCTGAGAGTCCCAGCCCTTCCTCCTGGCATCGCTGCAAGTATTAATGGCAGGGTTCATGTCCCAGCAAGGTGGATGGTGCCTGGAGCAAAATAAGTGATGTTCTGAGATTGTTTTGTTTGATCAGTGCTATTAACCTGATAGATTGTTTGGGGAAGGGTTTTATCTCAGCCCCTGCATCTGTTCTGCATTTGGAGGCAGTGGCGAGAGGCTGGGGGTGAAGAGCAGGTGCTGTGAGTGTCTGGTGAACATTAGGGAACATTCACTCGGAGGTTCCGGAGCTGCCAAAAAGTGCACTGATTGGACAGATGTTACTTCATTACTGTCAACTCGTCATCCTGGATGCTTTAAGGGAACATTTGTTTGCTAAGGAAACACAGCTGTTACCAAGAAATTTGGTTTCCTTCCCTTTTTTTAGCTGCAGGGCCAGAAAAAGCCCAAAGTACCTGGGCACCTGCAAAGCCCTTTTCTGGGCAGCACCCTGCACCCAAAGAAGGGGCATAGGCCTGGGAGGACCTTGCCTGTTCACCTACCACCCTCTTGCCCTAGGGCTCAGTCCTGTCTAAACTCTCCTGGACATGCTTTCCTAACCTGGTCTTCAAATTTTCCAGCACTGGAAGGCTGTTGGCACTGACAGCCCAGAATCAAGCATCACAGAATGGTTTGGGTTGGAAGGGACCTTAAAGCTCATCCAGTTCCAATTCCCTGCCATGGGCAAAGACACATTCCCTATGCCTCAGTTTCCCCACTGGGATTTTGGATGGAGCCAATTCCAGCCACAGCAGTGTCAGGGAGATAATTAGTCCCCCTGCATCTGTGATGCTTTGGGGGAAGGCAAAGTTTGCTAGAAGCTGAGTGTGCAGTTTTCAGAGTAGAAGCAGGCTGTGCACTGACAGCCTCTGAATCCATACTGAGGGAGATGGAGTGGGCAATGAATATCTACTGGAGTAGTGAGAGCATTTGTTAGCAGAGTCCTTCTTTATTAGGTATTTAACCCAAAGCAAGTCTTATTTTGTCTTTCCCCTGTGTTATAAATACACTTGCCAATACCTGCAGCTAAGTGGGTTGAGAACTGTGCAGCAAATCCAAGCATCCCTTTGTGAGATGTTCCAGACCAGGACTTCTGGAGCCACTGAATCACATCGGCTTAGGCAGCATCTGATCAATTCTGTATTATCATCGTCCCATCTATTAGCACACTAAACGATTGCCCTGCACTGGCCCTTCTGTATCTATATGTCTTCCCATGCCTTGCACAGCCTTGTTCTTCCCTTATCGATTTTTATCCTCCAGCTTTTTCCACTTTGATTGATTCCAAGAGAAATGTGCAAATGAGGAGTCAAACATCTTTATGACTGGAGAACTTATCAAAGGAATTCACTGCTCTTAATAACCTCCCTCCCACTGTCGGGTAAGCATTTAACAGCCGATATGCAGGAGGACCAGGCTGCTCATCTTGAAGGATGGAACGCTTTTTCCTTTCATTTCATCCCACTGGTTGCAGCAGCTAAAAAGGTGGCTCAGTTTTATGCCTCCTTGTGACCTGTTTCTGTTTTTAACCTCACAGCCCCCAGCTGCTCTTATGTGGCAGTAAGTCCAGAAGAACAAGCTCATTTCAACTGAGTGTCCTACAAAATGACCAGGAATAGGTCAGCTCCTGCTACTACTTGAAAAGGGCTCCCCGGTATTGTACAAGGCTGGAAAATAACCTTGCATATCAGCATCAGTGCTTCAAGCATGGCACAAATCAGCCTCTGGAATAAGATACTAAAAGAAGAGAGAAAACGTCTACAGATGCATCATGCAGTAGCGTCTACACAGACAGCAGTAACTGAGTGCTTTAGTAGGTTTCCAGCTATGGAAAACGACTCCTTGTCAAGCAAATTGTGTTTAAAGGCTCCTGAAACTATCTTTGCTAAAAATACACACTTAACTAGGGATGGTTGCAGAGAAACACCAGGATTTTAGTGGAGGCAGAAAGCTGTTGATGAAATCCACTGATTAAATCTCCTCAAAACCGAGACACAACCGACAAAACCAGCCGTGGGAGCAGCTCCTGTCTTTGCGCTGAGCCAGGTCACCTTTCAAACGTGAACCTCACCCAGGTTACGGCACAGCGAACCCAGCTCCTGAAGCACAGACTCTCTTCTCCTACCAGCAACAAGGAGAAACAGGCAGGACAAAATCCCAACAAACATTACGCAGGGAGTTCACAAACCCCCTCAAACTGCTCAAGATTTACCCCGCTTTGACGCTGTGGTTTGTAAAAGTGTGCTGATCCTGGGCCATTGGGGACTGTTGATTTTTAGGAAGGAATCCCCAGTGGTTCCCTATTTAAAATAAATGGGACACTATGACCCAAAGATCCCCCAAGTCCTATGTATTGGCAATTATCAGCCTGACGTTCCCTCCTACAGGCTGCTGGAACTGCAGACAAGGTGCTGGTAGTACCTTAACCACCAGGCTTTGCCTTGGCTTATTAATGTTAAATAAAAGTTGGATGCTCTTTGCAGTTACAGCTGGAGCCTGAGACTTTCAGAAGGAATCTGCTGAAAATGACTTTTATATACTGACTGCCTGAATGGATAATTAAACAAATAACAAAAGTGAAATGCAATTTGGTTTTACCTCCTGGGAACATTAGCATTAGTTTATTCTTTTTATCAAAAGACTTCAGAAAAAAGAGCCCAACTATGCAATTGAACAATATTGCTTTTGTAAACAATTTGAAAATCCAATAACTGTAAAACTTATGACATGTTATTAAAATGTTGGCTTTTTTTTCTTTCTTCCCCTACAAGCGAAAAAGCAATTCCAATCTCAAATGCTATAATTTAATTATACACTTTTGGTTCTAAAGATACCATAATTCTTAGCACTGAATACATTCCATTTAATGTCCTTCTGGCATGTTTGGGAAGCTCAGACATCGCTGAGCACGTTGGTCTGGTTTCACAAGAACTTTGCTCGCTGGGTACCTCACTCTTCCCAGCTCTGGGGGGGTCTCGGTATCCCCTCACCCAGCCAGAGTGACACTGGCCATGAGAAGAAGCTTTTGGGCTTCTTTATCTAATAGACACGAGGGGGCTTTTGATGGGGATGGGTTGGCACAAGGGAAAAAAGATACTTGCTTTCCTCCCCCCAACCCTGAACATCCATAAGAAATACTACCCAGGCACCAGGATCATGGTGCCTAGCAAGTCTTGCCCTAAGCCCTGAGCCACAGTGCTGCAGGTGCTGCCCCATCAGCAAGGTGCAGGAGGCCTACAAGAAATCTGGAGAGGGGCTTTGGCCAAGGGCCTGTAGGGACAGGCCAAGGGGAATGGCTTTAACCTGCCAGAGGGGAGACTGA
>WYDI02001346.1:0-36026 GCA_009867235.2 Psittacus erithacus
CTCTGCCCAACCTGTAGCTGTGCCTGGGATTGCTCTGACCCAGGTGTAGGACCTTGCACTTGGCATGGTTAAACTTCGTAATCCTCTCACCATGGTTCAGAAAGGGTAAAATCAAGCCTGCTGCAGTTTAAGCACCATGTAAGATTTTGCTTTGTTGAGAAACAGCATCAAAGATTCTGCTCTGGGATAATCAATCAAGAATGGGCTCTGCATACTGACAGGCTGCTAAGTTCCCAAGACCACACATATACTAAAGGTGTTTAGGCAGTATTTTCTTTTTGACCAAGCAGTGATTCTGTTTGTGACAAGGAGAAAAAAAAGTCAGACAAGTTGTTCAAACAGATGCCAAAGATTTTATACAAGGAATGTCATGGCTGCTTTCTCTTTGTGCATTGACATGGTAGTAAAGCTACATGCATAAAACAGCACACAGGGCACAGCCTACAGACCAAGAACACATTGCTCACCCGTTAAAAAAATAAAAATACTTTGAAGCACAGAATTATGCTGGATGTGCAGAATGTCTTTTGAGAGAGGATTTCTACCTGCTCGTGCCCTCCCTTGGGCAACTGTCAGTTTATGGCAGACTTTGCTTACAAGAACATTAGACGGTCCCCAGTGAACTCAGACAGTACCGAAGGTGTCCTGGAACATCTTCCAAGTCTACTTCCATGTGTAGGCTGGATGTAATTGCAAGGAGGCAATCACTTTGTATGTTCTTTCAGAGACAAAGTGAGAACCACTCATTACAAGGAAAAAGTCAGTACACTAGTTTGGAAGATAAAGTCTTTTATAGCAGTTAATTTAATGATACAGTCCTAAAACAGGATGTTGGGCACTCATCTACACAAGAGCACATTTAATAAGCTGGGGAAAAAAAATACCACAGTTCCAGGACATTGCGTCAAACTCCAGCCACTCCAAGAGGAGACAACTCTCATGCGGTAGAAGAATTCTTGTCTGTGTAAGCCAAGAAGGGAGAATTTTAGGTAGTTTAATCCACAACAGTCTCTTACTTCTTATAACTGGAACCACAAATCCACAGTACAAGACACCATTAGTTAGGTTAAGTGGTGCTTTGATACTAAAATCAGTGAATTCACTGCAGTCCTCTAATAAAAAGATGAAGTCCAGTGAGTGCCAGTCACTAGGAGCAAAGAAGAAAGATTCCCATCTTCCAGGTGGATTTGTAAGTTCATATTATTAGAAAAAAGATGAATCAAATCGGCGTAGTTTCTATGCAATCACGTCTGAGAACACAGAGGCTCCGGAGACTATGGGGTCACTTAAAAAGTGGGGGAAAACAAAAGTCATCACAATTCAAACAACTCAAACTTTGTATATCAGAATTGCCAACAAAACTTTTCTCTTGTTCTGCTCTGGACAAAACTTTAAACTGCAACAAGCTGGCAGAGAAACTTGAAAACACCTGAGTACATGAGAACATTGTTAGGGAGAGCAAGACCCTGCTACCTTTTGATCTGGTATTGAAGTTGAGAAGGCAAAAGCAGAATGCTTTGCCTTGTGCCGTATGATTTGCTCTACTTTCAGAGCTCTACTGGTCTCTACTCCAACTTGATACCTCTTGCACTGCAAGACCACTGCTCATATCACAGTTCACACAAACTTGCTAATGAATCTGGGTTTCTGGATTAATTCCATGGCCAGAATTACAGCACCTTCAGGTGCAGGGTGTAATTCATACATCAACACTGGAGATTTCCTGGCAGCACAGAATCCAAATCTTCCTCACAGGACATTGTGATCAGCACGACATTCCAAAGGAAGAATCAGAAGGCCATATGTCTGATCCAATATAGTAAGGAACACCATCCATCATTTGAACTAGGAATACTCAAAGCTTCATTAGCCAACCGTATTCTTAATATACTAAATTAGACATAGTTGATATATATATAGATATATATATTTTTTAATTAGAATAAAATACACTGGATTTTTGTTTGCTCATTTATAAGGGAGCTCCCTCCCTTCTCCAGTTAATTTGAAATTAAAACCTAGAGGTTGAACGTAAACTCATTCCCAGCGTTCCAAGATGGATATAGCACAAGAGAAGGCCAGAAACTGGAAACATGCACTCTGGCTGCAACAGGTTAAGAGGTGAAAGGGAGACCAGATATTTTCATTTGTAACCCTGAGAACATAAGGAATTGCAAAGATCAGGAGAAGAGCCTGGGATTAAAGGTCACCAGGCTTTTTATTGCAGTTAAAGCAAACTCGGACTGGGTGATCCCATCCACGAGAGGGAACCGCTCTGCGATCGTGTGAGCATTCATCACAGAATCCCTGGCCACAGGCCCGACAGTGGTGCTTGGAGAGTTTGATACTGAATTCCTTCCGGCAGTTGTGGCAGTGCAGGATTTCATGGTCTGGTACCCAGTATGCAGGTCGGGCAGCATCTTTTACCAGACCTATGGAGGAGGATGTGAGGTTTGAGGCAGGGTGAGAAAGAGGAAGAAGAAAATAATCTGTGAACATGGGCATGACAAGAATGTACTCCAGTAAAAGCACTCACACACTGCAAGTCACACCACTGCCATTAAGGGGAAAAGACCTACTGACAGAATATTTCAGTGCAAGAGGTAGCTCCTTAGGCCATTCTGCCATTCTCCAGTATTCCACCTCTCTTCAAAGGAACAGATTGTTTCTCCTTAAATGGTGGCATTTCTACCTTACTCACACTCTTCCAGAGGCTGAAACACTTGCTTTTCCCTACCTTCAGTTTCAGCTGTGGCCAAAAAAGCAGAGGCACCAAATCAAACATTCAGAAACACATGTACTGTCTGAACTGACAAATGGATTTCTTCTGCCTTTCACTGGGTCAGACAACAAACACCCACAAGGGTGATGGCAGGACATCCATAGGCAAAGCAGCAGAACGATGATTTGTGCCATGAGTAGGCAGTCCAGTCTGACAACAGAAGATTCAAATGCAAAGTGTTTGCTGACATACCTGCACTGCTACCCAGCACCTGAAAAAGCAAATGTTCACTGTACTAAGCTCATCATTAAAGATCACATTACTCATTACTTTCCTATAATTACCAATGCGGACAGCTTCACATTCTCAGCCCTCCCTTGCAGAAGTACCAAGTGCCAGAGTATCCAAGAACACACTTAAAAGGCACTCAGCATCTCTGGAAGAAAACCAAACCTGATAAAATGCTTCCTAATTAGCCAGTCTTCAGGGAACTCCAGCTGGCAGGTCACTGCAGCGATGCACCAGGGGAACATGAATTACTCACAGCTTGGTGCACACAGATTTGCACAACAGGAAGGAAAGAGAAGGTGTGAACTGAGGAAAGTGCTGAAAACCAAGAGGAAACATCAAGCGAGAGAAGTCAGGGGGCTGTAGAACTCTCAACCAGCAGTGGTATGTGCAGCAGAGGTGCCAGCCTGTCACACAAACACTTGAAGTTTAATCAGAAGGTTTGCTCTGTGAAAACAAAAATGCCTCTAGACAAAAAGAAAAATTAAACAATCCACCAGAAGAGAATAGAGCTCACCTAAGGGAATGTCCATGGCTGTCACCACTGCTCCAAGAGTGTTCTGCACAGCTTCCCCCACCTTCCTGGCAATAAGGGTCCCGCCTTCCTCATCTGAAGGCAGCTCAGCTACATCTGCATGACACAAGTGTAGAGAGCTCAACACCTAAGGCCAGCACAATTTCTGCCAAGTTTCAGTTAATTTACATTATCAAAAAACAGCAGCAAATCCAACAGGTAGCTTGGAGCCTCTCCTCAGCCTTCATCTCCCACACCCCAAATCCTGGATTGCAGAGTTTTCACTTCCTTTTCAGCAATAATGGACAAAATACAGAGTCTGCTGAAATAGCAATATCCCTGCTCTGTTGCTAGCTCCACACCATCAACAGGTACCGGAAAAACAAAGATCCAGTTAGACAGTAATTTTATCAGGGGGTCAGATACCTGGTAGCTCATTGCAAGGGCCATCTTCCTGCCAAAATACATTGAGCTCTTGAGCTTCCCTACTAAAATCTCTATGCCAAAGCCCATTTTGAACACCACTGCCTACACCCAATGGGAATGGTTAGGATCCAGAAGCCAGGGACAAAGACTTCAGACTAACAATTGCCCAAGGATAATTGTGTCACAATTAAGTCAAAATTACCTAACTGGATGCCCCTGTTTTCATAGCAGTTGTCACACACACGCACTGGTGCTGGTCCCCAGCCTCGTTCAGGCACTGGACGGGTCTTGGAAGAACAGCCATCACAGAAGCCTTCTCCACAGGCCCGGCAGTGATGTTTAGTGTCATTATCTTTAAAAGGAGCGTTGCACTTATTACAACTCTAATCAGAACAAAATAGAAAAACTTGTTAGTCTGATCTTCCTTATCAGAAAAACAGCAAGCAGAATCCCAAAATGGCAAGACTCAGACTGAAATTGTGAAAACTATAGTTACACACAAGACTTTGGAGCTACCAGCCCAAAAACTTCCCCCTTGGGAAATGATTCAGATGGGTACAGTGGTTAGGCCAATATATTACTAGAATCTCTTCCTTCAAAATCACAAATAATTACAATCACATCATGAAGGGCTGAATGGCCTTTGATCTTTGGGGAGTAAGAATTCAGAAGGCAGGTTTTTTTGAAAAAGTATGTGTTTCCTGCAAACCACAGGGAATCCTTTCCTAGTGGAACTGTTGGGGCCAGCTTTCAGCATCTGGTATGAAACCAGAGTTTAATCTCTGCACCTACAAAGTCAGTACTATCGACTGCAGTAGCCAGATTCAAGATGTTGATTCTTTGCTTTGAAGAGTAAATTCATGCAAGCCAGGATTTTCTGCGCTACTGCTGGGAGAGGAGATAACAGAAAGTTGGGAGAAACAGGCTTGCTGCAATAAAACAAACAGCATTTGGACTCTGCAAAATACCAAATTACTGAAAGGGTGAGGAAAAGTGGTTTTAGCTATGCAAAACATTTCTCTACAGCAGCTGCTATTTACCAGGATCTGAGAGTTGGGTCTCCAGTAAGCTGGGGCAATCTGGTCTGTCAACCAGGAAGTCACAGCTTTTGTGGGTCCCAGGCTAAGTTCAGATACTGATTGTGCCATGAAATTCATGCCATCCAACAAACGCTGGGCTGCATTGTTGTTGTCTTTCAGAAATCCATCAGTCTGTAATGAAATGGATATTAATTTGAGAATAAAACCAGGGAAACCTCGTTCTTTTAGATGCAGATGGCTCTGCAACCCACTGCTCCTGTTACACTGGAAAGCAAGCAGGAGAAAAAATTCACCAGCCGTGCTTTGAAACACAAAGGTAGGTTTTAATGGTGTAAGATTCACACAACACACAAAGTGTTCATAAACTGACAAATTAGCTGTTTCAAGACAGCCAAAGATGACAGAAGACTTTTGCAGAGGAGGAACCAGCTGTAATGAAAGCCAATCCATTTTCTCCATCAGTGTCCCGAAGAATCAACATAAACATGTGCATGACTGCTCACATACACAAAAACTATCCAATAACCAGACCTACCCCTGGCCAGACATGCTCAATTTCTGTTCTCACTACAGTGTTCACAGGATCTTGATTGCCAAACCAGTACTGTCGGCTGCGGTACACCACCCCACAGTTGGGGCACTCAATCACGTACCTGCAGAAGGGAAAGAGGGGTTACCTCAGTGAGATACTGGAAGTCCAGTGCACCAGGCAGCATAGAGACAACAGAGCAGAGCTCTTAGCCGCAGAACTCACCCTGACCAAGCATACTTGGCAAGGCCCAGCCAAGGGGAGTCAGTGGAAGCAGAAGTTTTTGGCACCACACTGACTTCCATCCCTCGTTCATAACAGGCCTATAACATAAAGGATCGATTAAAACTTCACTCTTGGGAAACCCAGGCTCCAGGTCTTGCAGATATTTGGCCATATAAAGCATATAACCAGCATACGGTGGTCTCCACAGCAAAGGAGAGCACTCATCAGAACTGATTTAAAAGCAAAACTAAACCAAACCCACTACCAATAATGACATCAAGAAAATACTCCTACAATAAAAACCACGATAGCTGAAAGTTTTCCTGTCTCCCGCACACATCCTTCAGAAAAATTGGCTAATACCAAGCAATGGGCATAAGCAAATAAGTATAATCACATCAAGTACATAGAAGGTCAACATCCCCTAGGTTGAGAGCAGCTGGATTCACTGTTTAGCTAGCAAATGACACAGCACACAAAGGTGATGACCTCTCCAAGCAAAAATACAAGTTCAGTGGAGAACAGTTTTTCTTGAAAGGCCATAAGCACATCTCCCATTTGAAAAAATGCAAGAAAACAGGCACATGACTGTGATACTCCTCATTTACTGGACCATTCTTTCCTTCTCCATTCTCCAGACCTTATCCTTGCATCACTACTCACCTTGCAAGTATAGACTCTGTTATCATACTGGTGAGAATATCTGCACCGACTTTTAGATTCATGAGGGACTCCTTCCTTTGCATGGTTCATGCTCTTCTTGCAGCCACACCTGAATATGCAAAAGCAAACCATGAACTGATGCGGTTAGATACTGGACAGATGTCACCAACAGGTCATGTTACTGTCTTGCATTTGTACAGACGTCGTAACCCCAAGGCATTTTCACAACTGTTCATACAGCAATGACATCACTGATCATTGAAAGACAGGCTTTTTGGAAGGAGGTGGAGCAACTGTTTCCCAGTAAAAGCAGCACTACACCACTCTTCAGTGCAGGAAATGACCGCTGTAGCCAATATGAGCTTCACAGAGAATTTTAGGAAGGACTAACCAAGTTTGAAAATCAAACCAGGACAGAGTTAACACTGCAGCCTTTTTAAGGAGCTGCTAGAAATTCTCTAATGAGCATAGAAAAGAAAGAAAATATTCCAGAAGCATAGCCATAGCACCATGCTGCTATAGTACCTCACAGACTCAAGAGCAGTGACTGCCATCTACTGCCCAATCTTGGGGCTCTTCCCAGAGAGCTACAAGGCAAGCTCTAATCAAACCTGGAGCTCCACTCAGATCTAGACACTGAACACAGCCCACGTCCATGATGTGTGCTTTAGGATTATTATACTGTTTAGGCAAGAAAAATGGCAAGAAAAATAATGATAGGAAATTTCAGGTTATTTTTTTAGACACACTTTCTTCCTGTCCTGTGTGCACTGGGGAAAAGATATGGGCAGAACAGGTTTGTAGCCATACAAAAGAAAAGAGTAGGCAAAGGCCACACATCCAGCTGGGATACAGCAATAACAGTTGTCCAATTCACATAAGTGGAATTTCAAGCTAATTCTGCCTGGAAGTACTCACTGATGATAAGCGATGTCAGGTGTTAAGACATCATGGAAACTTTACATTCTGTGGCTGCAGGCCAGGACAGCACTATCTTTTAGAAGGTTGAGGGTGCATTTCTCATCTACTTACCCACAGCTGAGGCACACAGAGGAGCACGTGAAATATTCATCTGGAAAGAAAGAGCTGTGAGCCATCTGGTCATCAGGGATCTCCCCACTGAATCGATCACTTAGAGCCTGTCAAACACAAAAGAGTGAGGTGGTAACTGACTGAGAGCAATGCAGGTATTTTCTGAAAGCTTTTCCAAGCAAAAGCATGGGTTCCTCCACCAGAAGGAGAGGCAGAGACAGCACACAGCTAACAAATGTCTTACTAACCTGGAACCAAGGCATGGATTAGAAACCATGCAAGACAACAATCTTGCACTTGGATGAAAGTGACCTGAATGGTTATACAATACTTACTTTTCTCCTCCTGCTCCCTACTTTGAATTTTATAGTAGAAACAGATAATGGAAAATTGCATCCACCTGTGTGCATACAACCCATGGCCAAAATAGCAGGTCTAAATTATCTAAATGGAACTAAATGATCTTTAAGGTCCCTCTCAACCCAAACTATTCTATGATTCTGCAATTATTGCAATAAAGTCCTAGAACTTATAACTGGAATTAACCACTTCGTCTGTTTTCCTCTTGCTGCCTATCTACTTCCTAATGCAAGAACTGTGTACATCCACCTGATATTTCCCTCCATGCTTCAGCTACCCCAAATACAGAGCAGCTGGAATTATCTGTTCCAACAGCTGTGACTAACAACAGAGAAGACTGCTAACATCACCTCCTTTCGCAGATATGCCCCAGCTCTGCCCACCCCTCCCTGATGGGAGCTGTGCTCTTTGGGCCTATGAAAACATGATGCTAATCAGGTAGTGGTAGCAATGTGTCAAAACTTGCAGGACAGACTGCAAATCTGAAGACCTGAAAATCCTTCTGACATCCTAGCAAGGTGAGTGTTCTAAGAAAATCACCAGCTGCTCTCTTCAGTTCCTTATCATTGGCCTTCTGATCTGATGCTGCACTTCTGAAATGATACATCTTTGGCTTGATCCCACCTTGTTTCCTAGCTACCAACACATCTCCTTCCTCCTTTTTGTCTCCTGGTCTTTGGGTTACACCACCCTCAGGGCTAGGTTTTGCCAGCCATTAACTACCTCCAAGTCTTTGGCATTCCCTTCCCTTGTGCTGAAGTCATCCTTAGGAATTTCACCAGTAACTCCTTCTGGGCCTCCTCTTCGTAAATCACTGTCATTAAGTGCTTGTCACCCAATCATCAGTTATTTTTTTCCCTCCCTAGTCAGTTTCTTCCTGTTTCAGTTCTTTGATTTTGCTCTTCAGAGTCTCTGCTAAGGTGTTTGTTTTAAAATAAAGTAACTACCCAGCCTATATGGCTGTTACACAAAAATCATCATCTTCATGGAAGGCAGATTTATCTCGACATTTGCAAGTCTACATCTCTGGTTCATGTGTTCGACTTCTATGAGCTACAACTGACAGTCAGCAACGATACAAATGAATATTTTGATGAACTCTTCTCCACTTACTTTTAGAGCTTTGTAGATAACTCCAGGCTGTCTAGGTGATCGAGTGGTATTGTTCTCCAGCTGCTGCTCCACAGCTCGCCTAAGTCCAGAGAAATCTGTTGGAGGATTGTATGTCCTTGTTCCTTTGTAGTGGATTGAGCTGAAAGCCTCAGGAAAACAGCTTAGCTTCCGAAACCGATCCTGAATGAGCTTCTCAGGAACTTCAGACGGATGATCTATGTGTAAGAGTATCAGTGAGTATATAAACAACTAACTGTTTAAAATAATATTTAAATTGCACAGTGCTTTCATATGCAACACAATGCTAATTTTCCTAATTAAACCTTCCAGTACATCTGGAATGCAGTTGTTACATTTTACATGAAGGAAAAGAAACAGTTTCCAAAAGCAGTCTCTGTTCCACAGCCTTAGATTATAAGATGAATTTCCACAAAGTAAAACCAAAAATTTCCAAGTTTGGATACACCAATACCCAGAATAAGAAGCAATTGATGACATAATATAAGGAAACTTCACTTCCACGAATGCAAGGAAATTCAGCACACTTCTTGGCTCTTCTCACCAGACCACAATCTGGTATAACTAGTCCTGATAAGTGGAGGACATGAACCTTACATGGGCTGCTTATTCTCCATGCTAACCCTGTACAAGGAAGACTGTGCCTCTATCAACCCTTTGTACATAGTGAAATACATCAGGTCACTTCACTTCAGTGACCCAATGTGACCAGTGAAGAACTGGTCATACCCAGTCAGACTCCATAAAGCTGACCACATTCTTCTGCTTGCTTCCAAGTACCTGCTGTACATTTCAGAATAACGCAGACCCCTTCTTCCCTGCCATAAAACTATAAAGCACACATCCAGTTGTTCATCGAGATGGACAGTTCCAACTTGCTGCAAACCCACACATTAAGAGGTTTCTTTCCTATTCCTACTGTGATCAGAAGTGATCATAAAAACGTATTTTTTTTTACCAGTCTGACTTTGCACACAGGTACAACTATCATTATGATCTGACCTGCTGAAACAGCAAATTTCAACTACTAGATGAAACTCCACATTGCTCATCAGCAAATTGAAATGTAAGAAAAGGAACCGCCTTGGCAGGTCAGTAAAAAGTAATTAAGAAGTCACTCTAACAACAACCAGAAAGAACAAGTTCTTCTACTAGCTCAAGACTTCACTGGTAAGAGAAGCCAAAACGAGAGTGTGGGCCAGCAAGGAGCTGCTGTAGTATTTATTACACAGCAGAAGACTCACAGATGTTCACTGACAGCAGGACTGAGCCTCAGTCACTGCAGGACAATTTATTAGGGGTTTTGCTCATCAAAGCATAAGAAATGGACAGAATGAAGAAAGGTTTCATCATGCCTTTTGAAAAATGGAAAAATGAGGCCAGGAAAAGAAATTCAGGTCCCCGTATAGACAAAACTGAATTGTGCTGTGAGTTGCTTAGGTCAGTGCATTTCAGAACTCAGACATATAAATAAAATACATAATTTAAGTATGCAAAATCCAGCATACAGGAGGCCAAGTTAAAAGTACTGGTGAAGAACACCGAAAGCAAGAGGAATAATATTGTGCCAGGCCTGCAACTTTGGCCGTATCAGATGATCATACAGAGAAAAGTGGCATCAAGCCACCAGCTCTGTGCCACAATCTCAGTCCCAACTTCACATAAGCCTCAGAACAAGGCTGGTCTACAGAATTTAAGACAGTAGAGTGAAAGCACTGTAAGTATCATCAATTTCATTATTCTTGCTCATCCTAGTTTCTAGATAGAGTTTTAGTTTTCTTGCAACAGGATACTCCATATCCCAGCCAAAATCCCAGGGCATCTCAGTTTTCATCTTCACCTGCCATACCACCCATACTCATAATCCTGTTGGATGACCCCTCCCATGGCTCGCAGAACTGTCATCATGACTAGCCAGTGTCGATGCCCATCTGGCTAAGAGCATTAGTCTAGCTGATCTGGGGTACTCAGACCACCATCAGGGAATGCTGTGCTATTTTCATAGCCTGGCTCTCAATTGGAACAAGTGAAAGCAAAACCCAAACCACATCTTTTACACAGTACTAAAGTACACTGAGTATTCAATGCAACCTGACAATTTATAGATAGTATTTAGCACACTGTAATTCTGCCTACTCACCAGAGCCCAGCAGCTTGGTGTACACAGTCTCATGAAAGATGATGACACCTGGACCCAAAGTTGACAGAGGAACATCGAGGCCACAGCGGGCTGTGGTAGCTTTTAGCTCCTTGGTGAAATGTTTTAAATAAGCCTCCGAGGCATCACCAAGGAATTTGAAGAGATCATTGTGGAGCCTGTCAGCACGAGTACGGTAGATGATGAGGTCAGAGATAGCCAGGACCTTCAGCAGGAGCCGTGTTCTCTGGCTCAGGTTCACAGTGGCCCCCAGGAGGCCCTCTGTATCAATTACCACCACTTTGCAGACAGGGTCATAGGCTGCCCAGACTCCAACTGTGCAAGACTCTTGGGCTGGAGACGTCTTGAAGACTTCCCGGCCATAGAAGAAAGTGTGGTTAAGGGTGTGAGACTTGCCATCCCCCGTGTTCCCAAAGATGGACACTACCTTTAGATGCTGGTCAGGACTGCAGTCCAGTTTCTTAATAAAGTCTTCTTCATTCCTTACCTTCCAAAAATAAAAAAATTTAAAAAAAAAGAAAAAAAAGAAAAATATTGTAACTATGCAATTGGAGCAGACAAAACTGAAAACAGCTTGTTTCAGGATTCGTAAGATGAATGATAGTGATTAATTCTTGTTCAGAATTCATGAGTTTTTGAAGCACCAAGACGTTCAAAGCAAAATTCTAGAAAGCAGTTTCATAATGCACACATCAATGGGACTTAAGCTATTCCATCATGTAGCTGTTTTGGAAAGGATGCCTAACCCATCTAGTGAAACCTTTTGTACCTCACCTCATTCCCTGAGGCAATTCTTTCAGAGAAGGGAGCACAACCCTACTTCTGAGTCTGTCAGAACAGCTACTTGAAGTACAGCAGACACTCTCAGTAGAATTGCCCTCCTGGCAAGCCAAACAGAGGAGTGCTTTTGTCACCTTAGCTTGCCTCATCCACAGAGATTGAGCCTCTCCCTCGACTTAGGGAGAGGAAGCTCCTCCATATAGCTGTGCTGCATCTATTCAGAGCCAGGGGCTCCCAGACAAAACCTGTCCTGCTCCCACTGCTCTCCAGCTAATAGATCCTTTAGCTGAAACGAGGGGCAGAGAATCAAGAAGCAAAGTTGTGCACTGGAGCCAAGTGGTTGGAGCTGGACAAACTGGCTTTTACAGAAGTGCCACAACTACCCCAGTGACCCATTTTCATAACTTATGATATTGTGCTTTCATTAAAAATAAAATAAAATGAAAATACAAAACACACACACGCAAACCCAGAAGAAAGTAGACAGCTTTCAGCAGGTAACTTCTCTTTGGCTTCACAGAGATTGAGTGACAAGTATCATGCTATTTAAGTTAGAGAATACGGCATTTTCTGTTCAGATACTAGAGCAACAGCGAACAGAGAAACAAGCAATGAAACAGGTTAAGGCTCTGTACAAAAGTCTGCCCTTGGCTTTCAAAGGTTTCATGCTCCTGGCTATGGTTGTTTATCACTTACTTCTTCTAACAGGTTTTATACACATGTTAAGTGACAGGGAAGAAAAGGACAGAGGACTTTTTAAGAAAGATTACATTCACTCCTCCATCATGATTCCCTCCTCAAGGAATCCCCATCAGCAAAGTAGCAGGGCTTTTACCCCCTCTCAGCTTCTGGAAGCTCCCTAGCTCTTTCCCCTCCACAAGTACAGTTAGAAGGTCTCATGATACATGATCCACAGAAGACATGAGGTAATAAAAGGTTTCTTTGAACATGTTTATTCTTAGATCAGCAAATTAGTTTAAGGCTCAGCCAGCCCTGTTTGCTCTGGCCAAATCTACCCGCAGCAGATAGACTTTGAAGGAAAATAAAAAACAGCCAGTGTGTCAAAAAATAATAATAATAATAAAAAAAAAAAAAAAACAACAAAACAAACCAGTTTGACAGATTGTCATTGGGAACAGCATTCAGAAAGAAAAACTGAGGATGTGGAGCTGCAGTAGTTTCTCACAGACTCAAAACACTCAAGGCAACCTCACAGTGTGGAAGAAAACAGGAAACAAATCAAAATGCTATCAACAGGCCCTTTTCTGGTGTCTGTCGGAGACCACCAAGATACACTCAAGTTACAGGTGCACAAGAAAGGGTCATCTTTTTTGGTAGCTGTGATTATAAGCTTATCATCAGAAGGTAGTTTAGACGACAGATAAAACTTCTTTTGGTGTCCCTGGGGATGTGTCTGTAGATGAAAAGAAGTTCCTGGTTCAAGGGACAGCTCCTAAAAGCATTCACAATTTGGTAACATAATAATGTTATGTGTATGTAAGCAAAAAGGGATATGATAACTTCTTCTCCAAATTGTTTTAACTCCCACCTTTCAAACTTCTTACCATAAGGGTGGCAGACACTCTGCTGGAGTCAGTGGTTATGCACTCCCTGTACAGCACAAAGAAGTACCAGCCTTCAAACAGCTGCTTAAGTATAGGCAGGTCAACTAAGAACTAAGGTCTTCTAGACAGCACTGGTTATTTTTCTGGTATTAGTTTGAGAGAGTTTATGGAAGGGGCTGAGTCAGTAATGCCAGACACAAAGGACAACGGCAAGTGTAGTTTTGCAATGCCTTCCCACCAATAAGAAACAACTCATACAAACTGTGCTGCAGCTGAAATTGTCCCAAGCTGAGCTAATGCAAATGTCCACACCACCAGCCTTCTTTGCATTCAATGTACTTTAACAACTGCTGGTGCCAGGGCAACTTACTGTGGGAAAAAGAGCTGGATTGCTGAGCCAGAAGGAAGAAAAGTTGGTTCCAGATCGCTTCAGCAGAGAAGTTACACTGAATATCAAATCAGACACCCAAAGCACTGAACTACTTCCACCTTCTAAGGCTCTAGGCTCCTTCAGACTTCCTTGCAGGACAGAACTCGGGTACAATTCAGACAAGCAAGTTGCTCAGGAGCACAAGAATGTTCTGAAGTCCAGCTAATCCAATGGTGTGCCTTACAGGACTCAGTGACAAATAAGAAAGAACTTAGATGTGAAACAAGTAACATTTTCTAGCATGCTTTACCAGCTCTCAGGAGGCAGATGTTAAAGGACTCCCCAAACGGTTGTTGCACATAGATGTTCATGTCAGGTAGAGAACACCAGTAGACCTATTCTCTAGGAGGCTAAGCCCTTTGTGAATCTAGACATAGTTTTGGATCCTGCAACAGTCTATTCCAATAAATTCCATATGGTGGGGAGGGAAGAAACAAAAACAAAAATCTCCAAACCAATACAACTGGAAAAAAAACCCCGTTTGTTAAATACGCTCCTTTGTCATTAGATGTTCCTTGTTCTTGCGCACTTGTCTTCTATAACCACTGCTTAGCACAGGGACAATACTCTCAAAGAACCACTCACTCACAACCATCCCTGTATCAAGAATTAAATTTATTTCCCTTGAGCAAGTTCCTTTAAGACATTTAAAGTCAGCTTGTGTGTAATAAGTGCGAAAGTACTAATTCCCACTGGGCTCAAGTCCCACTTCTTTGTTTTGCTTCTCTTCTCATCATGCAAAAATGGATTTGCAGGGCACCACCTTCTGCTGCATGCACAAAGGATTCATGCTTCCATAGCTGGTTCTACTCCCATGCTGCCCGAGAGCTCCACATCTCTGGCATGAACAGTAGATGGTAAATATGTAACTTCCCTTAAATTGCACAGCAATGTCAATTAAGAATGAAAACTTTGTATGTCTAGCCTAAGACAAGAGGAAAATCTCTCCAGACCCTTCTAAACATTTCTAGAATCAGAGACTTATTTACACTTTTGTTACAGCTCTTAGAAGAGGATTTTCTTCTAGGAAGAACAGCTTTTACTCCATCATACGTTAGAAACCTGGTCAGCCTTCTTTTATAGTTTTAACTGCAATTCCATTAGTAACTGTCATCCAGTCCCACCAATGCAGTCACTCGATCCAAGCTGAGCCAAGTTGAAGATGAAGGTCTTCAGCAAGAAAACCAAGGAAATTTACAGCTAAAGTCCTCTCTAAGGAGGACACAAAAACTCATACCATGCTGCCATTTACATCTGAAGCCTCCCTGTCACCCACACTTGGAAATCTATTATACTCAACATAACAAGTTTCCTAGACCCAAGCCATGATAAACGTAGACTTGTTTAGGGAAAGACAAGAAACAAGAGCTGCAAAAATGACACTCCTGCCTATTAATTTCTTGGAAACAGTGTTATTAAAACAATAACATATAAAAAGCTTAGAAACCAAACCCATAACATAGAACTAAGTTTCCAATGACCTGTACTCATATGTCCTTAAATGTGCCTCCAAGCAAAACAAACACACAAAGAGAATCAGACATTTCTACCACAGCTTTCTCCTTTTAAACCTCTTTATAAATCCTCTAGGCTTGCTGATATTCATGGAAGAGATGCACAGAGCCAGAGCTGTGCCATGATGACACAATAGCTCAAAACAAAAATCAAGCGCGCTTGGCATAGTAGTCAGAGTGCCTTCATTTGCTAGTCTTACACTGTCATTTTGACTCACATTGGTACTTTTGTTGCTGCATTTTGAAGTCTTACCCTTTGCTTGCCTTGATTTTAACAGAGTATTTTAGTAACTAAAATACATTTTCTGCAATCAAGAAAGATATCATCATATAAATAATTAAATTTGAGTCATTAGGCTTGTCTGACAACCAGCATAAAACAATATCTTTTGATACACAACCACTTAATCAATAGAGGATACAAATTTAACACATTTCGCAATGAACAGAAAAACAAGCCGTAAGATTTGTAACAGCGCATCCAAATATATACCAGCATAAAACTGTGAACAGCTGAAACAAATCAGCCTTCAAGTACAAGTGGTCAAAACAATCAAGGAGAGGGGTGTGTGTGGGAAATTTCCTTAAAGCATTACTTAACATTGGCAATAGAAGAAATTCTGCTCACCATTCAGAAAACAGGAATTCAAACTAACACCTGAAATAAGAGGGAGAAATGGCAAAGAAAGCTAAAACAAGATCTGTAACCTTGTTACATCTAAAACATGTAACTGAGATCATTTTAGGTAATTGATCTCAAGGCCAGAGATATCTCAAAGAATCATATCAAACATTAAACCTAGAAACAGATCTGTGAGACCTGCCCACCTCAACATACACCAGTTCTTTATGATACATCTTCTAAATTTTGGCAGTTGTATTTTAATTCTTAAAAAATTAGTTCCTATCCTAAATTCTAAAAAACTGAGTTCCTAAGTTCCTATCTCCAGATCACTCCAGAGTCAGATTCACGCAGAAGTCTTACTGGTGCATGCCTAAACCCCCAAGTCCTACCATTAGGTCTTTAGTCAGAATTTCAATGTACACCGAAAACAAATAAGAGAGAAACCTATAAAGCAGATTTCTTCCTTTAACTACAGCCTGCAAGACAAATCTGAGAATAACCTGCACCACAGTACAGTGGTGACACCAAAATTCACATCTCTACAGAGCTCCTCACAATTACTCCAGAAAAGCAACGCATGAGCACAAGTTCAACAGGCTACTAAAAAAGCAGTTGCAAACTTCCTGCTTTTGCCCCAACTGAAATTTTTGTTGAAACTCCCAAATGTTTTTTGCTTTCAAGTGAGGAAAAGGATTGGGTATCTCCCTGGGAAGAAGAGAAACTCTGCTATGAAACCTATGACGTCAACAGAGCTATGAGAGAAGCCCTGGACTATCATAATTCAAACCCTGTTTTCCACTAAGATTCAGGCTGAAAGGAACCTCAGGAGGTCATTGCTCCCTCAAAGCTTTTAGAGGCCTCCAAACAAGGGAGAAGATTTTGATTATAAGCAGGTGCTCAAAAGGAATAAAGGCTGAATTATAAGTCCAAGCAGCTCTAGCTTCCTACCTTAGTTTTCCTCCTATAACCTTTTGTTCTGTATGATTCATGAAAAATGTCATTTATGCCTTTACTTGAGTCTTTCAAACATAACTTAAAATCCATAACCCAATTACACATATTTGATAGAGAAATAAATGCCTTTAAACCATAGATTTCTTAAGTTTGATGAAAACAAACAGCAGAGTAAAAAAAGAAAGACTCTAGTAACCTTTCTGAAGAAAAAAAACGTGTCATCCACTCCACACTGCCACCAAGGCACAGTAGTAAGTGCAGAAATCATGCCCACACCTGCTACCCAGTAAGCATACTGGCTGGTGCATGATAGCATATGTACTGCTTCTTACCTAAAAGACAGATGTGGATAATTGCTGGATAATGGGAGGCAGACATCTCAGAAATGAGACTTCATAAATTCTACTGCTCAAAGAGTAACTTCTTACTATGTAAACATTTTATGGTAGCTTGGGAGAGTTTTCCCAAAAGGGCTCTGTCAATGGATTAACTTATAAAATTGTGTATGTCATACCAATAGTTAGAATCTGGTATTCAGGAGTGAGTTACTAATCACTGACCCAGCAAACACTTTTATACATTTATCATTATTGTCCTCAGTTATCTCCTACATTTCAGCCAAGCTGACAGGGGACACCAGCATTTTCAGGATCAGAGTCCTACAGAGCCTAAAGCCCAGACTGAGTGACCTGACACTGGACGTGAGGAGGGCAAAATAAAGGAAGGGACAAACACATTCTGAGGATTTATAGTGAGGTTCCAACACTTCTCAACTCCAGCTAGTTCTGACCTTATTGCCCATGCTGGACGCAGGTCTAGCTCAACCAAAAGAACATACTTGTATCAGGGGTGTTTTCTAACCTGAACTTTTTTGTACCCTTTTATTTGCCTTCACTGCAGTACCACCTATGGGTTCTGTTGAGATTTGTTCTATTATGTTCTGTACACACCCATTAAAGTAGTGTCCCTGAACTTGAGTATCTTTTTCAGATCAAAGTTACCCTGTTCCTTCCCACAGCTCTGGCAAAGGAATCTGGGGACAGTATTTACATGGGTTTGCAGAGCTGAACAGCACCTACAAGTCTCTGCAATGAAGGGTGGAGGCTGCCCATATCTGAGGCCTATGTTATCTATTACAAGACTCTTTCCTGAAAGAGATAAAGAGGTAAGTTAAATCCTGCTTAACAGCCCTAACCAAAAAGAGAGACCCTATTTCAAAGGTTTTAAGATAGTAGTGGAAAAAATGTAAGTGGATGGGAGGTAATGCAATTTGAGTGGACTTCTTCCTAACACAGGAGGCAATACTGCCTGAAATACTGCTATTACTAGACAAGTTACCCTTGTAGATGACAGATGAGTTATATGAAACTGCTGAAAGCGGAAGACTAGACAGCCCACTAACCTGTTTGCTAGCTGAAAAACTGCTTTTTCGAGAACTCAAAACTATTAATAAAGACTTCAAGGTAAATGCAACTTCTGCAAATAAAGAATATCTAACTCTTAAAAAGAACAGTAAAAAATGAAGCATAAATCATTATGCTGTCTCCTAAGTACCTTTCATCCTCCCCATGGATGTTGGCCATAGTTACCAATTACCACCCCCCAATGTCACAGCTGTAGTAGCAGAGACCAGATCCAGGTAAAAAGACTTGCCCAGAAGACAGCAAGTCATGCTGTAACTACAAGTCTTCCTCAGTAGTTACCTTACTAAGGTAACTATAATACCTAGATGAACACTACTTTATACTACTGTCCTTGTTAAGAGGAACATTCACAAGCTTATTTGTTTTACAGTTCCACTCTTCCTAGACAATAGTTACTCTAATTATTTTCCCAATTGCAGGGTGTTTTGACAGGCAGGTCAACGGACTGCGAAACTTCTACTTTTATACAATCCTATAGCAAGGCATTAACAACCCAGGTAAAATAAGTAAAAGGTATCTGCAGCAACATCTGCCTCCCAGTGACCCCTGCAGAAGTAGGAAAGTGGAGGAGGAGGAAAGGACAAAAAGGCTGGAGGACAGCAAGCTGCCAGCTCCCATTTCTTCCTTGAATGCACCCCAAAGCACTCACATCCTACTCCTGCTGGCAGCACAAAGGAGTTCAAAAGGACTCACTGGGTAAGTGCAAAGAGGGGTACAATAAGGAAGCACTAGAACACCTCTTTATCCCCACCAACCCTATTTAGTTCAGAAACTGAACTAAGTTCAGGAACTCCTTGAATAAAAACAGCGGGTAATTCCAGAGTGGCTTGCTACCAGCTTCTCTCACTTTTGATATGCTCTCCTTTGCTTCTATACCTGCAGACACTTCAGCATATGAACAAAAGAGACAGGAAACAAACAAGAGATTTTATTTTAATTATGGCCTAAGAGAACTGCATCATGAAGAAGGTGCAAGAGCAGTTCCAGAGAAAAGCAGTATTTGTAAAAGGCTATGTTCAAACTAGTTAGGAGTCAGCCTGAGGCTGCCAAGGGAGCTGTAAATCTGTTGAATGGATGGCTGCTCTCCCATCTTCTAAAAATACTCTTCAAAATACTGGTATATGACCAGTGGAAGAAAGAACGCCCCTAACCAGCAATTGCTAAGACATTTTTCTATGGCTTTATTCCAAGGACAGAAAAACAGTGCACTTGAGTGTAGGAGAAAGAACTGCAAAACTGATAGCAAACTGGGATGGGAGGAACATTAAAAACTAGCAAAATAAGAAGACAGAAATTCCTAGATTGTAAGACAGCAAACTCCCAAAAATACCCTGGCAAGAAAACCTCTCTGAAGCACAAAGAGGAGGAAAACTCATCAATACTACAGGAACAGTGATGACAGGCAGAAATTATGTATCCTGATCCAATAGATCACACTGACCTAAAAAACTTGGCTCCTTCTACATTTCTTCTTCCTCCTTCCCATCCACGACAAATATACCAGCTGTGACTCTTCAGTTTACAGGATATGGACTAAAATTCCCAGAAACACAGCTAACTGTGCTACCCTAAAGCACAAGAACACCAAACATTCCCCCAACAGCAAGTCAAGTAAGGGTGTCATAGGAACTAGTACTATTTGCTAGACGAATGATTTTCTAAGACAGAGGTAAGCTAAAAGAGCTAAGAGATTATGAACTTCTCTTAGGAAAAGAAACCTACATTAGCTTGCATTGACTGACAAAGAATATTTGACAAGAAAAAGCACTCCGAGTAACTCTCCATTCTTTCATCCCTAGACTACCCCAACTCTGTAAGTAATAAAGGAAAATCAACAGGTTTACAGAGGAGGTAAGAAAAGCAAAGCTGCTAGCATCCTTAAGGAGTTAATCACGTCACTTTTTAATAAGAGGGGACAGAAGAGGACACATAGACTGTTACGATGTTAGAAGCTGGGTATTTAAGAATTGTATAAAATGGTCTGCATTTAAATAAGGCCTATGGGTCATTCTGCGTCATCTAAACTGCCTGCAAAACATTATATAGATCCTGTTCAATAGTTCCTGAGGGAAAGAGCTTAATCCTTTAGGAGTCTAGCCCTGCTAGCAGGAATAAAAAAGAACTTCAGGAATAAGGCTGCATTTAGGAAACTGAGATACTTATTGGAAAAAAAAAAAAAAAGACCCTGCTACCTGAGGAAAGGGAGCTCATAATGGATGTCTCATGGGAGGCCTAGTAGTAAATATGTGCTCCTTTCTACCACAGAAAATTACACTGCTGGGGATATTATTTTTGCAACTAGCTAGAGGAAAAACTTTCCTTTCTTCCTGTCTCCTTACTAAAACAGGCTACAAAGTCAGTACCTTTCATTTTTATTTGCAGCCCAGAGTTTGGGTAATTTCTTGTGACAGAGCTAATTTCTGGTCAAAGATCAGTGAACTTTTTAAGGCAGACTAATAGCAATCAAGCACGTCCCCTAACTTTGGGGGTCAATGAAAGACTTTCTCTGCTTCTATTAAATATATGTGCTGAGTCCTTAATTAGGGCTTTGGACAAATGTTATCACAGACACCACCAGTGACTCTGCAACCAAGTTCTGATCCTGTGGTAAGAACTCTTAACATCTGCTCCCCAAGATAAAAATATCAAATTGTTTTTATGTGTTGCTAGCATTTCTTCTCCCCTGCTTCAGAAGTAGCAGTAAATAGAGTTCACCGTAAAACTGACACGTAATTCTGCTTTATGCTATCACAAAGGTATTGTAAAAAAACAATGCAAAAATGGATACTGTTCCAGAAACTGCATAAACATAAGTATAGGAGAAAAAGATCAATACAGATGACTGGAAAAGCAAAAGAGACAGTCTAAGGACTTGAAATTACTATCCTAACCCAAGTCACTTTTTTATGGTTGTATTTTGCTGTGGTTTTCTTAACATGATCTACAAGTATAGGGGACTTTTTAAAAAGAACAATGAATTGACTGTAAGTTCCTAGGGGAAGTGCCTCCTGTGCGCAAGGGACAGCACTAGCGACAGCACAATTATGCTTCTCTGAAAATTCAGTTAGAGATAAGAAAGGAAAGCTGACATCTTGACAGAACAGATCAGGAGATTCAGTTGGGGGATTTATACACATTAAAAAAAAGAAGGCACATAGCATGGGTCTAACATGGCAAAGAACAGATGTGGAAGATGTAATAAGAGCAGTGACAAGACTGAAGCAATTGACAGAGGAAGTAATTCCTGTAATATGATTCTGAGTAGAGATGAGCGAAGAGACAGGCTATGCCAGAGCCAGTTAACAAACAAATGCTGCAATTATCAAGAGCAATCTGATTGAAGTCTCAGCTTCAGATATGCAATATGTAAGACTAAAAGCTTAATACTGTATAAAGAGAAACTGCATAATACAGTCTGAGAAAAAGGACTTGGGATGGGGTCCAAGTTGGGGTTGGATTCCATGAGGAACAACCTCTCTGGTTCTTCCACAGACTTGCAGTATGAACTTGGATTTAACATTTAATAGCATTTTCTTAACATGAGATAACCAACCTTTTTTTGAAATGCTCAAATACAGTGCTGTTATGATGAACATCACTGAGAAGCTTGCATTTCACAGATAGGAACTTAAGCTACCATCAGTTCTCTACAAATAACTGCTTCACAAGTGTTACTTTAAAATGGGACCTTTCCTGACTAAGTGGATTTGAAATGAGCACAAGAAGACCTCAGCTTTCTGAGCTTATGGTTATGTTTGCAAAGTGCAAAAAGCTTTGAGCAGGCCAGCCTATCTGTGCAACACAGCAGAATGACAATTATTCAGATCTCAGAATCATTATCATAACTGCATTAGCGCAGCGCTAAGCTGAAGCGGAGAATCTCCACCTCTCAGCTAAACTAATTTGTTCAGGCACAGCTCCTGATCATAGAATCATAGAATGGTTTGGGTTATAAGGGGACCTTAAAGATCATCCAGTTCCAACCCCCTGCCACAGGCAGGGAAACCTTCCACTAGACCAGGTTGCTCAAAGTCCCATCCAACCCGGCCTTGAACGCTGTCAGGGATGGGGCAGCCACAGCTTCCCTGGGCAACCTGTACCAGTGTCTCACCACCCTCACAGTGAATTATGGGTTAATGTACATTGTTTCTGCATCTGGAACTAGCTTGGTCATTACTTACACACTATAAATGTCCTTCAGTTTCAGAGCTACCACCTCCAAGAAGCCAACACGAACAAATGAGATGAAACATAACCACTTAAGCTTAGCAACTCCCAAGTCTCAAAGGAAAAAGAAATCTTTGCCTTGTGTTCCCATCTCACTGAACCACTTTGAAGTTAGTGGTTTGTAAACATATATACATCAGTGAATATCTTGATGCATCATGTCGGTGCCATGCAGCAGCACAACTAGTTCTGTGTAATTCTGAAGGAGTCGCATTTAACATCGCTATGGCAGAATCTACCTCCGATAGGAAAAAGGGAGGAAACTACTGATTTACTAACTAATGCATTGATCTTCAAGTTCCAAAGGTCAAAAAGCACATGATCAAAAATAGCTAGATTTTAGTTGTGATAAATTCTCCTCCTGTCTGCTCAAGCCACATACCCTTGAAACCTGAATCTACACATTTCAAGTAATTACTATTTTGGCATTTTTAGACAAAAAGTTGGTTTAAATAAAGAACATTCTAAGGATTTCTTCCCAAGTAATCAGCAATAATCCTACTAAGGACAAGCACAGAAGAAAAGACTGACAATCACTTTCCTATAGCTAAACTGGTTGTTCAGTATTATCAAGAGCAGATGATGCCTTCAGAGCTAGCTAGTCATCTGACAGCACTCTCTAAATAAAGGTCCTCATGCTCACTAGCAGAAACATCACTGTAATAACAAGCACTCTTCAAGTTCCAGCTCCTAGAAAATATTTTAATTGAAAACTCTCAAACTGCTTCCATACTGGCTGTGAGATGTCACAGAAGTATTCAGCTATGAGGAAGAGATCACTCCAGATGGAGGAGCTCTGATTCAGCCTCTTGATACTGAAGCAAGTTCATTTTTGGAAAGCTTTTTCAACCCTGTTCTGATCAAATTGTTACAATCTGATAAAGGACCATTGCTGTCCCAATAAGGAAGTTGGCTTTATTGCCCATGACATTTAAATAGCCATGCACTTGCTTGCATGGGGCAGGTAAAAGTCTACCTTGACAAGGCTTACAGACTCATGAATATAAAGGCAACTTAAATCAGTACAACCACACACAGCCAAAGCTTGTGAGCAGGTTTTCAGGACAGCTCTGTTCTAAGGCATTTCAGACCTTGCTCCAGTGGCTAGAATCTTAAAGCAGTAGTTGCATCTGCCACACACTGTAAAGACATCCATGTGCACTTAGGGGAGGCATACAAACTTAGGACTGCTACTATACATGAAACTCAGTCACTCGGTTTACAGTCACTAGTATCCTTCATAGTGTTTTCTGTGTCAGTGCATCATAAGGTCTATCATCTTTTCCTTCCTTTCCCCTCCAAAAGCCATGAGAATTTGTCAGTTAGTATACTTGAACTGACTAAAATGTGACACAAGTTATCCTGCATCTATTCTATAACACAGTTAATCACACTAGTATATATTATACATACATACATACAAACTTCTGTATAGTACAGAATAAATACAAGATGCATAAGTCACATTTGCTTGCAAGGCATGACAGACACTGTTACTACGATGCATACAAATAACTATCAACCAAAAATCAGAATATCATCACAATGGTTTTTTACTGCTGGTAGCATGAATATTAAATTAGAGCAACCACATATTGAGTTTTCAGGTGACTACACGTTTTCTTTCAGTGTCTCTTGAAGGAGGTTTAACATGAACGATGCAAACCTGGAAGCCAGAAGATGAAGCTGAATTTTCAGTTGTGTAACTAACCTGCTCCACGACTTTCAGGCTGCTGTTTTTACATTTATAAAGTATTTTTACAACTGCAAAGTGCTTACACCCACCAAACGCAAGGACCAGCTGAAGAGTTCCTTAACTGCATATACTGAATGCTAGACTCTCTAAAATAATTCCTCCTGAGAAGCTCTTGTTAAGACAACTAGTATTTCTATCATTATTACGAGCAAGCCAACCCCAAATTAGTGGCAAATTTCCCCTTCTTTTAGCAAGGGGCTAACATGGAGCAATATTTGAGACAAGCGAAATAGCTTAACCATGGTGTCTGCAGGACTTGAATGGCACACTTTGGACCCTATTTTCTACTTTATCCTATTCCTGAAAACCAGATGGATTTAGTAATGCTAGAGGAGGGTAGCAGGGGGCTCTAGGCTTGCATTAGCACTGGTTGGTGGAGTGCCCACTCCCAGTCATATGGTAGGATATTGGCTGCCAGCACTCCCATTTGCAGGATACCTACTGCAATACTCTCAGTTTCAATTTTGTTCAGGAATGATCAGCATCCTGCACAGACAGCTCTTATCTTAGTTATGTGTGTCTCAGTACAGAGTCAATTCTTTCACTAGCTTTGCTTACCAAGCCCTTAGAGGAGGCTCTTGCCACACATCAGGTTTTAATGAACTTGACCTTCTGAGAAATTCATGAGCAGGGCCACTGCAAGGCACCAGGTCTTTTTGGGCCAAGATACTTAGTACCACTTAACTGGCCCTCCTCATTTTGTTACTGTTGCTGCCAGTTACACTTCAAGTATTAATCACGTACCACAGCAGCCTGCAAGACTAAGGTAGACACTAAAGGATCTTGCCTGTTCAACCATGGAAGTTCTTACCTGAATCTCCTCAGTTTCATCCACCAAGAGAAAACTCACAACTTTCTCTGTCATCTTCCTTCTCTTGGTCTCCTCATCCATCACCTCCTCCTCATGCTCTTGGGCTTTGCCAGCATGGTAGATGGTGACAGGATGCTTCCTTTTGTTCCCCCCAGCATGTGTTCTCTTCTGACACTCTACACAGAGGTTGATTTTGCACACCTGGCACCTCACTGCGGCTATCTGCCTCGTCATACTGGTGTGCATTATGCTCCCATTGGCACCTTTGCAGAAGTCACAGAATGGGACATGGCCAGGTCTTATACGGGTCCGTTCGTGGTTCCGTAACTTTTCTGGCTGATGGAGCTCTTCTTCACAACGCTGGCACTGTAGGCTCCTGCACTCATCACACTCGAAGATTGCTTCATCTGTCCCACTGCAAACATAGCTTTCCTGGCATAGGAGTGTCGTGTTCTGTCCTTTCTCTACAGTTTGTGTGTGAGCACTCATCTTCAAATTCTTTTAAAGCAATGATTTTTCCCCTCTCGTTTCTGTTCTGAACAATAATAGGTGTAAAAGTCAGTTGTAAATTTAGTACTTTCACAGGGGAAAGAAACACAACAGGAATGATGTCTGTACTTCAGTTTAAATAATTAATAGATGTTTCTTTAAGATTTGTACACTGATCTACCTTCCAGGAAAAGTCTTGTCAATCACAGATGAAGTTTTCTTTCTCCAAAATAAACTTAAACAATGTGGCTGGTTTTGTGTATTATTATACCCAAATGCTGATATACATTCTTTCTGTGCTTAGCTATGTAGTGTGTTTTCAGCAACAAGAAAAACACCCAGTCTGGTGTACTTCAGCACACAGGGCAAATACACCCCTGAAGCAGAGATCGGAGGAAGACAGCTGGCAACAGAGGCAAAAAAAAACCCAAACATTAGAAATGCACAAGTGCATAGACACACAGAGAGGACTGTGTCAACACTAGAAAATTCTCTGCTTTCACTCCCAGGCTAAGCTCCTCCTTCAGAGTTCACAGTATTTATTTGACGGGAATTTCCTGATGTGCTTCGCCAGATAAACAAAAATCCGCTCTCTTTGTGCGCTTCTTCTAGAGACGCTGGATAGCGATCGCCACCGCGGCCGGGCTAACGGATCCTCTCTCCCTCCGTTCCCCTCGCAGCCCCCGGGACCGGCGCCCCAGGGGCCAGCCGCGCGCCCGCCCGCCTTTGTCTAGACCTGCCGCCGCGGGGCTGCGGGGAGCTCTCTCCTCCCTCGCCCCTCCGCAGTCCGTACTGAGGGGCTCTCGCAGAGGGCTGGCCCCGGCCGCTCCACACACCCCGCGGGGATCGGCCGCGCTGGCCCGCAGCACTTGTGGCTCGGGCCGCGCCGTGCTTACGCAATGCCGGTGCCAGCCGGGGCCCCGCTCCCGTACCTACCTGAGGCTGCGCCCAGCGCGGTGCCCGATTATTCCTCACCGGCGGGAAGCCCCCCGGTCTCCTCCTGCTGAGGGGAGCCAGCGGGCGGGGAGCTGCGGCGGGGCCGGGAACAAAGGCGGCGCTGTACGGGGCTATTGTTTACAAGCCGGCGGCCGCCCCGCTTCCCCTTCCTCCCGCCGGCACCCGGTGACTAAGGAGTCGGGTCCCGGCCGCCGCTTCCTCCTCCCCCCCGCCGCCCCCTCCGCGACTGGGGTTGGAGGGGGGGGGTGTCCCAGTTCTCCTCCTGCAGCTGCCGGGGCGGCTGCCCGACCATGCAGGCGAAGCTCCCGGCCGGGCTGGACAGGACCGGGTAGGACCCGCGCCCCGCCGCCCGCTCCCCTCGTTGTCAGCCGGGATCAGCTGATCGCGGGGAACTTCAGGGTTATTTTCTCACCGCGGAGACGGGAAGGCGGCGGCTGGAGGCGGGGGGGCGGCGGCGGCGGCGGCACACTGGGAGCTGTAGTCTAGGTGCCCGGTGCTGCCTCACGGAGAGCCGCTCTGCCGTGGCGCCCGTCGGGAGCTGTAGTTCCAGGGTGGGAAGAGGCGGCCGGACCTGGCGTGCGGGTCCCGGGCCAGAGAGGAGCACTAGCGGCGGGTGGTTGCGGCTCCCTGGGCGCTGCTGGGCGGATGGGGGCGCCACTCCCGCCCCTGAGAGAGGCCACAGGGACGCGCGGAGCTCCGGGCCCCCGCCATGTCCCGGGGTCTCCCCTTTCCCCTTTGCTCTACCTTTGTCCCCTGCCCCGCGGGTTCTTGGTGACGCCGGCCAGCTCTGCCACCCTTCCCTGAAGCCCCCAGCAGCGGTGTGAGGGGTGAAATTCGTAGTGAGCTAGTTCCTTCACCACCTGGAGAGAGACCAAGTAGCGGCCTCCAGGCCTGGCAGAGGAGTGGGTCACCGTGGTGTCTGCACGGAAGAGAACAAAGTGACCGGTTCACGTATGCTATGCATGCGTTTAAACCAAGTCTCGACAAGGAAAGTCACCAGCCACTACAATTATTGCTCGGTTTTCTTTTTTGTGACAGTAGCTGCAGCCAGTGGGTGAACTGCCACTGTTTATTTAGCTGAAGGAGACTGCAGATCTGAAACGGAGACATGCACCTGCCAAAAAATGACAGGCTTCATGGTCAGAGCCTGGAACTGTGGGGACAGGTGGTGGATGCAGACAGGGGTGGTCAAAGAAGCCCCATGTTGAGAAAGTAACCTCCGCCAGCAACCTTCCAGTGAGATGCTGGGTCATGGTACTTGCTGGAAAGGGCAGAGGGCTACAAGAAAAGTACAAGTTATTTTTCATTAGCTGTGTATGTATACATATATATATGTGTGACTTAGATAACATTCAAAATATTTTTGTTGTAGCACAGCCAGTGCACAATTTTTTTTCCAAAGTAACCAGAGTTTTTTGGCTGGATGCTTGGATCAAATGCTAATGGCTACCTCTCTGGGAGAAGGATATATGCTGTTTCACTTCAGTGTACTTTACATGTTGGTAATGTTCAAATACATAAAGGGGACCTACAAGAAATCTGGAGAAAGACTTTTTACAAGGGGGGAATGGCTTTAAGCTGACTGAGGGAAGAGGTATATTAGACATTAGGAAGAAATTCTTCCCTATGAGGGTGGTGAGGCACTGGCACAGGGTGCCCAGAGAAGCTGTGGCTGCCCCATCCCTGGCAGTGTTCAAGGCCAGGTTGGACAGGGCTTGGAGCAACCTGGTCTACTGGAAGGTATCTCTGCCCATGGCAGGGGGTTGGAACTGGATGAGCTTTCAGGTCTCATTCTACGATTCTGTAACCACAGACAGGCCTGCAGTTTGGTCCCCTGCTTTGGTTGCATACAATTTCAAGCGAGAGCCAAATTACACAACTGGATATCCATGCAGGCAGCAGTGATTGTGGGTTTATCTTCTGTAAGCTATCATCATTTAAGGTGATCATCATGTAAGGTGAGCTATCATCATTTCTCAAAACTGAGTCAGCATGTCCAATTGCCACGGAAATGAGGCATCAGTGAAGTTCCCAACACCGAGTGACTGAGGCCTGTCAGAATTCAAGCGTACTGCTGAAGTGCTTTTGTTCTACTAGATTCTACTGTATGTATTTGTGTTACTTGGCATATACATGGCTTATCCATTTCTCCTCTACGCAGTTTAGTGATTATGAATGATTGAAGATTGGCACAGTACCTGTCTTCCCTGCTCTCTTTCATACTATTATGATAATGTATTTTCACTCAGTTATTTTGCGGAGAAGATCAATCAAAAAGATTAACTAAATGGACTGACATCTATAGGAATAAACTTTTGCTGAACCAAAAATTTTAAGAAATGTAAAATAGTGTGCAGACATACAAAGCACTTTCCTTAATTTTGGCCCTAATATTAAAAGCCATCTACTGCACTCTTTTTGATTGGCTTTGAGCATGAAGCTCTGGAGTCCACAGTGAGGAAATGAATAAAGTGAACTATAATCAGTATCTGGGGAGGGATCTCAGTTTCACAACTGAAGGGTAAACAGATAAAATGGATAGGTTTAGAGGTACACAATTCTAACATCCAATAGCAGAAAGAGTAGAGATGTGGAAATAGCTATTTTTACTAGATTATTCTAATGCTGTTCTTTATGGTTAGAAAGGATACTGGAGGCTGATGTTCACAATTTGTACAAGGAGAATAAATGCAGAATGGTCTACTTCTTTGGCTAAGCAAAATAGATGAACATCTAAATTAGAAAAGCCTTTGCAATGTTTCCTGTAAGTAAAAGCTTGTTACAGCAGCACAACTGAGTTTGGATTTCTCATCTCTTTTTCATGCAGGTAAGAGTTGCACTCTGAGACAACAACAAAGTAGCAGGAAACTCAGAAGATTCTTTTTATAGGCTTTCTCTTTTCCTTAGTTTTCCTGCAAGCTGCAAAATTAGTCTTTTTACCTACCTCAGCATGTTTATGAATTATTTGAAGTATTAACTGTAGTCAGTATTGCAGTTACTAAATTTGCATTAGTTGAAGGGAGATATCCAGGCTGCATGGCATGAGTTGTAATCAATGGAATATAAAAATGCTGTTTCTGATGGGGGAAGGAATTGCAATCAATCTTGAGGTATTTCCTGAATTTGCTACAGCTAAAATACTTACCTTTGCACATCATCTGGTAAAGCAAAGTGATGAACAGGACCTTAGTTCCAGCTCAGTTGTTGACTGTTCAGTAGCAACTTACGATGTCAGATAAGAGTTCATCTGCTTTGTACTGAAGAAGTTGATAGTGTCTGCTCCAAATGTTTTCCTTGCCATTATAGGTGGAGGGGATTGTTTGTCATTGGACTCATCTTTTGAGCACTTTTCCCTAAACAGTGTTTATAAACAGAGGAAAATGTAATATAAAGATACTAAGGTTTGCTTGTTTGTTTTTTGCCTGGCTGATCCAAAATGTTTTCAACAGCCTTCTGGACTCAGCTCATGCTGTGGTCTATCTCTTAATCACCTATAAGATCACCTTCCTCCCATTTCCATTTACTTCCATTTGCAGTTGCTTGCCATCATTGTAATAAATCACTGTCTCATGTGTAATGTTGGGGAGAATTGTACATTTTGAATTGTCTTAATGTAACCTAAATGCTGGAAGTAGGTCAGGGAAACTACCAGTTGTAGACCACAGCTAGGCCCAACTGCTTCATAGCACAGTTATATCTTTTTGCTGAGCACATGGCTGCCTAAGATACTGGTGTTTGCTCTTTTTCCTCTTTAAATCCATAGAGGGTTTTTTTAGCAGAGATACAGCCTTCCATGAAAGCCAACCGTATCCTGGGCTGCATCACAAGAAGCATGACCACCAGCACGTTGAGGGAGGTGATTCTCCCTCTCTACTCTGCTGTTGTGAGACTCCACCTGCAGTACTGCATTCAGCTCTGGGGCCCCCAGCACAAGAAGGACATGGACCTGCTTGTCCAAAGGAGGCTACAAAGATGATCAGAAGCTGGAGCACCTCTGTCCTGGAGATGGGCTGAGAAAGCTGGGCTTGCTCAGCCTGGAGAAGATAAGGCTCCAGGAGGACCTTCTAACAGTCTTCCAGTACCTAAAGGGGGCTTGTAAGAACGATGGTGACAGACTTTTTAGCAGCGCCTGTAGCAACAGTACACGTTTTAAACTAAGGGTAGATTTAAACTAGAAATAATTTATTTATTTATTTTTTTAAATGAGGAGGGTGGTGAGGCCCTGGCACAGGTTGCCCACAGAAGCTGTGGCTTCCCCATCCCTGGCAAAGGCCAGGTTGGACAGGGCTTGGCACAACTGGTCTAGTGAAAGGTGTCCCTACTCATGGCAGGGGGGAGGTGGGCTAGATAATCTTTGAAAGTCTCTTCCAACCCAAAACCGTTCTGTAATTCTACATCTTTACATCTACTGCCCCTAAAACTGCTTTTTGTTTTAATTTCCCAGTCTGTTACAACTCGCATTCCCTCCAGATAAAAGCAACAAAGGAACTTCCCCGCGGCTCTGCCCGCAGTTACCGCCTGCGCCTACCACAGCCGCACCTTAGCCAGGCCCCAGAGCGCGGCCGCGGGAAACGGCACCGCAGGCAGTGAGAGGCACCAGCCAGCAGCCAAGTGAGGGGCCGGTACCGACTCGCAGCCGGTGGCGTCCCGGGGCCTGCGGCCAGTGCCGGCTCGCAGCGGGAGACGTCCTGGGCCCACAGCAGCCCCGTGCGGCGCTGCCTGACCTTAAGATGGCGACGCCCGGGGATGGGTGAGGGCACCTCACCGCCTGCCCACAGCAAAGATGGCGGCAACCCGGGCGCCCTTTCCTCTTTTCCTCTGCCTTTCTAGCCGTTGCTACTCTATGGTGGCGTGTATTAGTGCTTTGCTGAGCGGGAGGGCGCTCTAGCACAGCCACCTTTATGGTGGCGCGGTGCGTGTCGGGGCGCTGGCGGAAGGGGCGGGTCACATGACCCCGCACAGCGCGGCGGCGGCGGCTTGGTGCGGTGTGTTCGAGGCCTAGTGGCGCCCCGGGGCTTCCCAGACGGCCGAGCGGCGTCCTCCTGCTCCATCCCCGGCCTGCGCCGCGCGTAGGGGCCGCGGCGGCGCTCCGGACGCGGCTTCTGCTCCGCAGAGAAGCGGTGAGGAGTGAGGGGTTTCGGCGGCCGAGAGGGGAGGGAGCGCGGCGGCTGTAAGAGGAGGCGCGGCCAAGTCGGGCTGGACCGGGCCGGACCTCTCTATCGCGCTTTAGCACACTCGGTCGTGGCAGGCGCAGACGGCCTCTAGCCGTTCGAGGCCCGCGGGGCTGCGGCGTCGGGCTGGTGTCAGCAGGGAACGGGAGTGCGGCCTCAGGGAGGTGCTCGCGGGAGAGTGGCGGCGGCCTTTTGCTTCCTCTCTCGCCCGGGACGCTTGGGAGCCCCTTCTGGCGGGCTAGAGGAGCCCGCTCACGGGCGGGACGAGGCCAAGCCTGCGACGAAGCTTTGCCGGCGCCCGGAGCCGCTCAGCAGGGTGGCCCTGGCCTTTCTGCCTGTGGGTGGGGTTTTTGCTTCTCCGTATCGGGGACTTGAATGTCCTTAGCATGCACCGGAGTAGTCATCGTGAAACGCGCCTTAGCAGCTTGTGCATAGCAGGCTCGCAGTGATTCATCCATGTAACACTGGCTGTGATGTGCATATTGGCATGTTTTTCTCATAATATCTTTTTCCATTTTAGAAAAAGGGCCTTGGTCTGTCTGAAGGAAGAAAAGAGTTTATTCAAATACAGGCAACATTCTGAGCACTACTAACTTTTTTTTTTTTTTCTTTTTTTGTTTGTACAGAAGCTTACAGAAAGTTTAATCTTAAAAGTTGTCTAGTTCTCAGTCTGATCAGATTAAAATGTACATACGTGGATGTGTAGTAATTTTTTGTGGGGCAGGCAAGCGTGGCTTCAGGTATTGCATCAGCATTTATGGAAGGTGGTCCAGAACAAATTCAAAGAGAGAGCAGGACGGTTTATTATTTCCCCTGTAAAGGAGCAGCATTGCACATAGTGCTCTACCTTTTCCTGCTTCTGTCTCTCATGTGCCCGTTCATATAAATGTTATAATGCCATAGCCGTGTTTGTGTTTTGGGAAGAGTTAATAGCAATATTAGAGTGGACAGTCACCTATCTGACTGACTAGGGCTTTATGTGGGTGCAGAATCAGAGAATTAGGAACTAAACCAAAGATCTTGAAGTTCTGCTGACATGCCTAACTGACCCCTGGTTAAGGGGCTTTTGGACTGAGGCTCTGGTTTAGATTGAGTATTAGGAAAATTCTCTTCACAGAGGAGGTGATCAGGCATTGGAACAGGCTGCCCAGGAAAGTGGTGGAATCCCTGCCCCTGGAAGTGTTCAAAAACATGTAGATGAGGCCCTTAGTGACATGGTTTAGTGGTGGTCTTGGCAGTCCTGGGGGTAATGGTTGGACTTGATGATCTTAAAGATCCTTTCCAACCTAGTTGATTCTATGATTCTAAGCATGTTGCTTTTTAACAGCTTGGGATGCAACTTATTCCCTGGCAGTTAGTGAACACTTTCTAGGTCACCTTTGAAAAAGAGGCTTGAGCAAATACTAGTTTTGTTTGTTCAGAAATAAATATACTTGGGAGATCTAGCATCTTTTTTATCTTTCCCTGTGTCTTTTGTGTTTCACATCAATTTCACATGTCTTGCTTAGCTTGCAGGCAATTTTTGAGAAAACTGTGGGGCTCTATAAGAAAGTGGGTATTTTCACTGAGAGAATCAGTTGGCTTCTTTGAGGCAGTGTTGGTTGTTTTGTTTTTTTTTTGTGAGAAGCAATAACAAACAGCATCTCCAATAGGTGACAAACTATGAGGTTATTTCTGTAATTGAATGGCTTAAAAATCCATACATCATGTAGAAACTGATTTAAAAGCCTCTGTGATAGTACTGACTTCAATAGATTGGTTATATATTTTCTCCAATGACTTCTGAAAAGGCTTTTGTTGCTCAGCTGCACCTACGGCACAAAGTGTATAAAGTACTTTGTCATAAATTAAGAGGAAATTGTTATTTATTCTTTGCTCCCTAGGTACTGACATTAGACTCAAAAGCCGAAACGTTGTACAATTCTTAATAGGAATTGAACATAATAGCATGGGTATGCAAACCAAATGTCTTGGTATAACATCCTTACTTCTCCCTTATTTGAGGGACTAGCTTGCACAGCTATTTTGTGCAATTTATTCTGCACTTTAAGTGTACAGATTTTTTGTGGTGCAGAAGAATTGTACTGGACAAATGTTGAAGAGCAGTCAAAATCAGACAAAATGAAACCAAGCTGGATCAGCCATACTGTCACAGCTGTTTTGACACTACATGTGTTGTTCTTAAAATACAGTAAGTTTGGTTATGCATTAAGACTTAAGGATTTTTGCAGTTAATTTTGCTTAGTGTTGACAGCAGCTCAGCAGTTGTTTCATGTGGTACTTAAATGTTTTGAAAGTGGTTAAAATGTTTTGAAATGAAGTTATGATGTGTAAACACAGACATACTGATGAGATTAATCCTGTGACATTGGTAGAACTATAATGTCGCCCTGAGTAGGTGATAGCACTGTCACTTTGAAGTACAGTAGTTAGCTGTATTTTTTATTGAAACTCACATTCTGTGTGATATATCTTTTCATCCCTCTATTAAAAAAAAAGAATAATTAGTAAAGGTTTAAAGGATACTATGATTTAAAAAAACCAGTTACAGTAAGTGCAGCCAGACCAGTACAATCTTCTCATACAGTCAGTCCCCTATTATTGGGACTTTTGGGAGTTGGAGATAACAAAGAAGCATGGGGCAGCTGTGTCTGAATGATGGTGACTCTTGTTTCATAGTTTTGATGTCTCAGACCCTCAAGTCTAGCCCTGTACACTTCTTTAGTTGTGCATCAGAGCCAGTGTGCTCTAACGGGCAGAGCTCTGTCCCAGCAGAGATAGCACCGTGTCAGAATTAACAAGGCTCAGTGGATTTTAGAGCCCCATGGGTATCCCTATGTTCTCTCCAGGTTTCAGAAGATGGGTGCAGCTGGCTCTGCATGGTGTTTTGTTCCATCAGGACTTACTAACTCAGAAGAGTAGCGTATGAAATCAGTTGAACTTTTAGGCCAAAGTCGAACCTGGAATATTACAGCTGTGTTTGTGTAGCACTTGCATTAGTTAATAGCTCAGGATTTGAGCTAGTTCTCCTTAGAGTAAGCTTAGGTTGTTTGCCATCCTTGACATAATTAATCTGCAGCTTACAAAAATTGCCCAAGGCTAATAAAATGTGCACCTACATTACTGTGTTAACTCTGATCAGGAGTGTGCTTTTTGAAAGGTGTCTTGCAGTCATCCTCTCTCGGAAGACCTTTTTTCACATTGGTTTGCACTATTCCAGTGAATGGACTGGGTTCCTTTTGGATGAAGAATGAACTCTTACCTGCAAATGGGCATTTTTTATTGTGGGGTGGTTGTCCCCAAAATGTGTACTGTGGACATTAGGGTCTCGGCTTGATCTCTTCTGTTTAACAGACCCACTCCTGTTTTACTGTCCTGCTTGCTGGCATGGACATAGCCTAAATTGGCTGCACTTGGAGTCAAGAGACCTGACACAAATCCATCATTCTGGGCCTGAAGATGTCAATATTTCAGTATTTCAATTAGCATCAGGCCAGATGCTTACTCCTTTTCTTACCCCATTATCTTTGTGGCCACTGTAGTATTCACACAAATTAATAATCTTTATCTTAAAGAGCTGCTAGTTAAACGACAGCTGCCAAGAATGCTGTTTGCATCCAATTTCACTTGAGGTAATACTGTCATAAGTCAGTTTAGTCTTAAAATTACCTTTGAACTGTTTTGTTCCTTACTTGTATACTTGAATATATTGGGGAAATCTGAAGATCACCCTATGCAATACTGAGACCATGGTAAATATAGCACATGCTGATCATTGAACTGTACTGGCAGAGTAGTAGGAGAGTCTGCAGTGAAGTTCAAGATACTGCTCCTGAGATTTCTACAAGTGTATTCTACCTAGACCTGGCTCAGCATCTCTTAACTTTTGTCATGGTTTAAGCCCTGCCACACAGCCCACTCACTCACTCCTCCCCTTCCTACCTCAGCTCCCAAAGGGATGGGGAGGAGAATCGAAAGAATACAGCTCCCACAGATTGAGATAAGAGCAGTCCAGTAACTAAGGTATAACACAAATCACTGCTGCTACCGCCAGTAATAATAATGATAAAGGAAATAACAAGAGAAGAGAATACAATGGCTCACCATTTACCGATACCCAGCCCCACCCCAGCAGAGATCTCCCCTTCTGGGTAGCTGCCAGTTACATCCTGGGCATGACGTGCTGTGGTATGGAATACCTTTTTGGTCAGTTTGGGTCAGGTGTCCTGTCTCTG